>CCAG010017746.1:0-58550 GCA_001077435.1 Glossina morsitans morsitans | reverse complement strand
TATATATATATATATATATATATATATATATATATATATATATATATATATATATATATATATATATATATATATATATATATATATATATATATATATATATATATATATATATATATAAATGTATATACAAGTCTGTTGATTGGTGCGCGCGAGCGCGTATGAATGTATATATGTATGCTAAAAGGATATGTGCATTTCCTTTTTTGAGTTACGAACGTTTTCCGGTTTTACACTGCGTGCCATATCGATCTATACGATGACGTATAAAATTATGAAATATTTATTTATTGTCTCTGGTCTGTTTTCTACTTGTTTTGTTCATTTCTTATATTTTCATGATTGTAATCATCATAATTTCATAGAAATTATAATAGCGTATGCTTAGAATATTTAAGTATGGATAATCGAGTGGGGTTAGCAAACTACTAAGCAATAGGTCATCATTTCAAAAATATATATTTAAATAAACACATCGTTACGTTAACTATATATATATATATATATATATATATATAATATATATTCTATATATATATATAACTATATATATATATATATATATATATATATGTATATGAGTTGCTTATGTAAGTCCCGTAGGCTGTCATTGTTCCGCGACACTACAGTATTATATTAAAAAATAATAATAATTTCTATTACACGAATCAAGTCATTGTAAACCTTGCAAAACAAATGATAAAGATAAACATTAAAAAAAAAGAAAAAAAAAACATCGCAGTTTAGCGATTCTTTCTCATAGACCCCTTACGAACGGCACTAGACAGACGTTCATAGTTATTTTGTCAATTTTCCATTACTTTGGCGTAAAATATAATCCAAGCAAAAACGCAAACTTCACACTACTTAGCAAAGACGGACGGACGGATATCTTCTGTATTTTCTTGGTAAGGAGTATAGTACGCCATTATTTAGAATGTAAGGAACGCTATGCGAAAATGAAAGGCAGAAAAAGCTTAGCATTAAAATTGATTTTTTTTCCTCAATTTCTTTTAAATATTCTCGGATACGCTTTTGCATAAGTTAGCGTCAACTCACATTATATTTTTCCCATAATCGGCCACCTATTTTGAAGAAATTGCTTCAGAATCGGTTCAGTCGCCTCTTTCAGTATCGAAAATCATTGTGTACACTCGTGTGTTTTCCATATGTCCAAATGAAAAGTGATCGTCATATGCGAAACCCACATTATATGGGCGGATGCAAGATGACTTATTAGTGCGTTAAGCGATCTTCATGTTGATAGTGAAAGCCATCCACTCTGAAGTGTTCGAAAGGAAGTTCGGAAAAGTGATGAACACTTATACTACAAATAATAAGTATTGTCTAAATACTCGCGGTAAGGGCAACCGAGCCTTTGAAGCTATCCACAAAGAGGCAAAGTACAAATTGGTTAGCGTTGATAAGGATTGAAGCACAGCTCGAAGAGAATTTGGAATTTTTTGTTACAATATTGGGTAGTATGGAAATTTTCTGCAGTCTTTCACTGTGAAATAAAATAATTTCTTTTTTGTTTTTTATAACGCACAAACTTGTTGTTGTGGTTGTGGGTTAATTAAGTACTTCTGCAATCTCACGAATAATGATGTGTCGATCACCTGCATTTGGCCTAAAAGAACGCGTTAAAACTTTCGCTGAAAATTTCCAAAATAAAATTTCGCAAACCTATTTTGGTAAGTGCGTTCTATTCACTTTGATCTTTCAAGCCTCACTGCGTCCCCACGTCTCACTACTATAGCACCACAACCGATTACTTTAAATGAATTATCGTAGGTCTGCCCTACATGACTATATATACCTTTAGCCCTGATTGTCTATCTACCTACCGGAAAAAATGTATTTTAACTTGGCGTCAGCGGAAATGGAAAGAGTTTTCCGGACTACCTGATACATCGGCCAATAATTCGCGGGATAATAAAAGAAAAGAAAAGACCACTTCAAGGATGGTACAATTGTTGCCAACCATCTTTACACTTTCGATGCCTTTTTTATAGAATAGATTTCTGAAGATCTTCGAGTGATCAAATCATTTTTCGCCAGATCGTCTCTTTGTTGGGGAGCCAGAAATGTAGAATACGTTGCATTAGCCAACATTTCGAACTTCAACTTATGTAATATTGCCATCGTAGTCATCGGTAGCCATTTAAAATGCAGCCTTTTTATGCTTAAAGTGAATGCACGGACCTTTCTTTATTGGTCGCCTGCATTCAGAATGTTACTCATCTTTTAATATTTGATACTCAGAATAATTAATTTTCAGGATTTTTTCATTGTTGTCTTGTGTACACATCTTGTGTCACACAATTGTTGCTTTCGTTAGAGAAAAGTCGCAACAAGCAATTTCTCAAACCCTTGACGAGTACACAGAACGGTATATTTTTCGAATCAAACGAAGTTTCGCGAAGGTAGCTCGCAAGCAAATGGTTGTAACAACATGAAATTTGGGCAGGCGAAGTTTACGAATTGTGATTTCCGAAAAATAATAGGGATATTTTGTTGGAGAGGACAATTTTGTGTCAGTCTTGGGTATTGTTAACCAATAGCAATAAGACGTACATACGTACATAAGACATGATGTGTTTTTTGATTTTTTTTTTGATTTTGATTTTTGCCTAGAAAAAAAAACCTCAAGCATATAATACATCTTGGCAAAGACACGAACCACGAACAAAATATCCACCTTGCAGCAATCATAAAAGGTTGGGCTACGCACGATGGGCTCATTTGAAACTAGTGTGAATATGGTATGTGAAAGAAGAGCATTTTTGTTTTGCGAACGTTTCCTAAGCGTTGCTTCTTCGCGAGAAGACCTCTCTTGACTTTTTCCTCTTTGGCCATCTCGAGATTATATTTGTTTGTTTATTATGTATATTTGATCTTCTTTTGAAATGTTTTTCTCTTTTTTTTATATTTGTCTGCATTCAAATAGTTAATGATACTGGAAATTGTTTCTGTTTAAAAGCCACACTTTTATAGCGTTTTAGTGATAAAAAATAATAAATAAATAAATAAACGAAGAGATCTTTGTGTGACATACTCAAGTTTTAATAGGATTTTATTTGCTATGAATGAAGGAATGAATGACTGTCTCGTCTCCATGTCTCGAAAAGTGATTATAGTCTAGCACAGGCCATCATTATCATGATCATCATCATCATCATCATCATCATCATCATCATCATCGTTGTCGTCATCGTCATCCACAACAACAAATTGCAAAAAAAGAAAAAAAAAAAAAAAAGTGCTGGTGGTATCTAGTACGAGTATGGAGGAAAAGGCAAAAATCTACACCTTCGGTTTTCGTAATAGATGTGCGTGTGTTTAAGTGCATCAAAGTGGTGGTGGTCCATTTGTTTTGTTGATCATTTGTCGCATTTGCGCGTTTAATAAAATTGCATTTTACAACAACGCCAACGAATTTGTAACTCTCAGCTAACGTTACTCCCAGGCATTGAAATGAACTCGAAAGGAAACTGCCATCTGTGTAGTAACACAATGACCACCACCAGCACCATTATCGTCATCAGTCGGTATGTTAGTGTGTTCGCGTTGACTTTATGAACAAAATCCATATGAAAGAGGAGAAGAGCGAGTGCATTATTAATAACAATATAAATGTTGCAACTAGTACCACGGTTTCGCTCTGTAGTAGTTAAATGGGAAATTCTCTGCTCTCTGCACTGAACGCGAGGAAAAAAAAATATAAAAAAAAGAAGGAAAAATTTATCAAAATGTATTTTGCACAGCATTTGTTATTGCGAACACACCAGACCAACTTACCACGCTCTATGGCGTATAAACCATTAAGTGATTCCTAAAATATGCATTTTGTTGTTAGCAATTGAGGTTAAAGTATAAAGTAACCGCTTTTAGAAAATGAAAAAGAAGAAGAATACAAAGACAAAGATGACGATGATGATGAAGAAAACTCCCAAACTGCTCTTTAAGGTCATACCACCGAATGTACAATAAAAATGTTTGGCAAATAAAATGACAATAATTTTTTATAACATTGTATGTCATCCTACTGTAACCACATACATTTGGTCCCATAGTTAGCTGACTAGCTATATAGCTCTAACTGACTGGATGCTATGTATGTCGGTGTGTGAAATTATCATCATTTTTTCTTTACTAAACCATTTATCTTCGAGTATTTTAGTTGTTACTTTAGTTTATTCTTCTTCTTCATCTTCCTCGTCTTTATTGCATTTATCAGGTGTACGTGTGTCGTGTTTCATTCAAACACATACACATCTACATATATGCATTTCCTATGGTCATCATTATTCTTTACGTTGGTGCAGTTTCTCTGTTGTACCGTGTCATTGCCATTGTTGCTGTTGTTGTTGCACTATAATGTTGCATTTAAAGTGCTTAGTGGTAAAAATGTGATAATCCGTTTTGACAAATTTACCATAATGTTATTAAATTGCATGAAATGCTATAGATTTCATTATGGCTGTTGTTAAAGTGCTTAAAAAAAAAAAAATAAAAAATAGAAAAAATAGAAAAAATTGAAAAAATTGAAAAAATAGAAAAAATAAAAAAAAAAAGGAAATCTACAACAAGTAAAATTTTCTTTGGAAATATTTTCTTACGAAATGGCGTTTTTCACATTCACAAATAAGATAACTAACTCTGTTGTAACAATATTTGTCTCTAAATATCATTTGAAAGAAATTTAGATTTAATTTCGAATAATTTTAGCTCACTCTATAAAACCGCAGCCTAAGAAGCAAAAACGATTTTCCTAAACTGCATGATTACAAAAAAGCCTTTTGGCTTCTGTTCTGGCCTCTACTCTCCATGCGTAAATGAAAATTTTCATTCATTACTAAAGCCCATGTCATTGGATTCATAAAATCCTAATTTTGATCTCATTTTTTCTCAATGGTTTACATTTTCACTTGGCTTGTATACGACTGAACACATATTATATCTCTACATATGGAAGACAAGCTCAAATGACAGCGCCTACTAGGGTATCGAATTGCAAGGAAAGACTTGCATATCGATATGAAACGAACAATTATCAATCGTGAAAGATATGTGGCTGAAACTGTTGCTGTCTACGGGAGATGGAACGTTACGATGTATATGTACGATAAGTAGAAAATTTGTCAAATCAAGTTTTTTTCTAATTAATTAATAGAACTTGTATATGCAAATTATATTGCCGGACATATACCAATAGGTATATCAGATTTTCGGACAGACGGAGGGAATAAATATTTTTTTGCTGCAATTCCACATAGATCTTTACTTTGCTTTTACAAATTTGTTTTTTTTTTTTTTCATTTTTCTGTGACCAACTACGTGCGGTCATGGTGGTGATCATGAAGGATTATAGTTTCAAAAACACTTCGTTTCCAAATTCAAAAACAAAAACACACTCTTTACTTAAATCAGTCTCACTTTGATTATATCTTTTTAATGATTTTATGAAGGACACCAACAAAGCAAACTTTTGAATGATTGATAAGCAAATTTTGTTAAACTTGAACTGTAAAGCGGATTTCTTCTAAGACTATATAGAACGTTTAAGTCAACGCATAGTCGGGCGGACTGATCACCAGTTATACGCATCCGACCTGCTTTATTTTTTTCTTGCCCTTTTGAAAGCACTTGTTTTATATCTATGCCTTTATTTTTAGCTGGCCCTTCAATAATATTTCATTGTTTTTATACTCATCACCGAGGGGTGAGGGGTATATTAATTTCGTGAAAACCATTACAACGCCCAGGAGGAAGCCTCAGAAACCCCACAAAGTATATATGATTTCTTAATGAGCATCAAATTCTAAATCGACTCAAACCTGTCCGTCTATCCGTTTGTGTTATGTCTGTTGTAAACATTTTGCTGGCCGCCAAAACAAATCTATCGACCTCAAATGGTATACACCTAAAAATGTCCGCCCATTCGTCAAAAACTTTTATTTTGAAAATGGAAAAAATCAGCCACGCCCACTCTGTATTATAGAGCAGAGAGATTTAGTTTGTTTAATTTTTTTTTTTTTGTCTTTTTTTGGGGTAACCGGTGATGGGTATAAAAAATTGTGTCACGGCCGAACATAATTTTCTTTCTTTCTTCGTTCTTCTTATCAGGGAAAGTGGACAAAGTGAAGGTATTTCATGAAAAAATTGACAAAGCGAATTTCAACGAGGCGAAGGCTTAATAGGCCAATAATAATAAAGAAATAAAAAAAAAGAACACGAGAACCAACCTTTAACTGCATTAACGATCAGACAGAGAACTTTCCGTCCACCTTGAAACGTTTCCAATTTGCACGTCGTATCATCCCGTCGTTGATTGATTGTTCAATTTTGAGAAGAACACGACGAAGAAGAAAAATGGGAAACTCAATTTGACAAGTGCATAGCACCTATATTCCCAGTAGGCCGTATTAAAAGCCCTAGAGCACCTAATGGATGCTTTACTGAAGAACTTCTTCCTTTTTATTCGAATCGATAATTTTAGAGATGATATTAAGAGCAAGGCTGAGAGAGAGGATATTTTTAGACAACGTGTGTTTCCATTGATATACTTACTACATGTTGTTAAAAAAACATTCCATTTTACTGGTTCTGTTCCACTAACGTTTATCATCTTATTTGTCCCTAAATTTCCTATATTTTTCATATGTGATAGATAACTCCGGCTTCTTCAAGTTACACTCGAAAATGATATTTTAATTCATTGGGTGTCTTTATTTATTCATTTTTTTTTTTTTTTTTTTTTAGTTTTTATCATACGACTTGACTATGTTCCAAAGTCGGGTTGCCATTATTATTTTTTTTTTTTGAAATATTGTTCAATAGATTCGAGAGTATAAGGCATTGTTGGACGGTTTATGAAGATATGATGATGATAGTGAAATTGGCAGCAAAACAATAAGCGAGTAAAGTCGCAATACAAATTGTTTCAGAAAAAGCTATCACTTTCACATGCAGCTTCAATAGCTAGATATAGCATTTGAAAAGATCATGACTTTTTAAGTAAACTTATTCCGGGTATTAAGATCTATTTTCACCATTAAAAGAAAAATAGTCGAAGAAATTCTCCAATCAGAATGAGTGACAGTTTAGCGCTGTTTTCGAACTGCCGATAAAATTGCGATATAAGTTTTTACAAATGCTGCCACTTCGACGGTTACTTTGAATAAACGCATTAGAGGAGAAAGAAAACGCCACTGACTAATCTTTTGAAACTCTCAATATTATACTATGCTGGGGTTCTGTTTTCAACACGGCTAGTGAGACAATGGCTCCATTGTGTGATACCTCTTTACATTTGTACTCTTTCTCTCGTTCTCGCCGATTAGTTGCTTGTCTAAATAATCCTTTAGAGTGAAGAATGCAAACCTGTGTCTCAAACGTAGAATTTTCATACGATGAAGGCTAACTCGAGAGCCTGGAAGGATTTGACGAATTTTTATGCACAAAGCTATATTTTAGGATCCTGGCAGCAACCGCCACATCTAGCTGATCCGTTTTAAACTCGTTCTATGCATGAAGATATTTTGAAATTTATTACGATAATATCAAGTTGTTTTTTTTTTTTTTTTTTTTCAAATCGTAAATTCAAAAAAATACTTCGTCATGTAATCGATTGTTATAAAGAAAAATCACAAATTCCCGCAACAAATTTATTTAGAATTATTGCATATACATATGTATGGATATGTAAAGATAAAATTCATACATACAGACAGACATAATTGATTTAATAAAATAATAATAGTAATAATGAAAAATCCAATTTTCGAAGTGACTCTTGATAGCAAAATGTATTACTATTGTCGAGTAAAGTGTATGGAATTCTGAAAAATAGGAAAAAAAAGTTGCATTTTATCTGATCGCGTATGACATGCCTTATAGTCATATTCACATGTGTATGAAAAATTTTACATAATTCTGTTTATAACCGCAAAATGAAAACAAAAACACCACCAACAACAACACAGAATTATTTTATGGTTTTAACAATAATTTGTTCTCTCTACAAAGCCCCCAAAACTGAATGAGCTGACATATGATTAGTGGATTACCAGGGAAAAATATTATTACAACTAATACGATCAGAATGAAATGTTTATATGTATTTTTAAAAATCAAATGAAATCCGGCTACGAAAATTATATATAGATGCACCTACAGCTACACGGCATACAACAGCGATCATCGTAGTATACATGTACAGATAGATGACCTTTTTCCCAACCAACGCTAACCCAACCAACCAATGCTACTATACAATAGATTTCATTACGTTAATTACTAAATATATTAACGATTATAAGAACGGGTATGAAAAGAGCAATTTAATGCCGGGTCTCTTGATTACTCGTTCAACTATAATTAGAATGATGAGCCGTTTTAATTGTTCACAATATGCAGATGAACGTATACACACGCATATATATTCACACACACACACACACACACACACCCCTGCATTCTATAATGCTCACGTATTTAAGTCTTTTAAAGATTTATTAACCTATGATGTGTTGTTTGTTTGTTTAAATAAAAATGTATTTAGAGCTATACGCTACGTTGTAAATACATGCATGACTAATAGACTCAATGACGTTAGTGTGAATTTACATATGTACCAGAATCAATAACGAACACCAACAACAACATAGATTTATTAGATGAATTTCATTAATAAAAATTCATATATTTTTTGCAATAATTTTTGTGTTAACTTAAACCACAATGATTTCCGGCTGCTGCTGCTGCTGCTGCTGTTGATGCTGATGCTGGTGGTGGTGGTGGTGGTAGTGGTGGTGCTGGTGCCGCTGTTGTATATGACAGCGTGAGAAAAATTCTATTATTATTATTATTGACTTTATTTTTTTAACCCTTTTTTTTTTGTTTTTTCTCTCGTTCTATTCATATTTTTATATAAAATTTATACTCACTCAGGGCGGAGGAAAATAAAAATTAAAAAAAAAAAAAAATACCCATTAAACTTTGTACATGATTCTTATAGTTAATCTTCACTCTTAGGGCTGGCAAACGGAACTAGTAAGATATTGTCGTCATAATTATTAAGTTATAAGGTAAACACACAACTGGGAAATTTTTCTATTAGAATTCGCCATTAATCTGTTAAAAAATGATTATATACACACACAATTCACAGGCAGTGAGCGAATGAATCGATCATAGTTAATGCGATAGAGCGAACTGAATGTAAAGCAAAGTGTTAAAGTTAAACTAACAATAATAATAACAACAAGTAACATTAATAATAACAATAATAACAATGAACGGTAATCACCATGAATAATAATAATATTTAAAAATTTATTACACAGAGCTTGTATCTTAAGTCGTTCGCTTGTAATAACATTTAATAAAAATTTAATTGGAGCAATAAAAACATTTTGCCATTAGAGACAACTTAAGCAGACAAAAAAAACAAACCTATATATATATAAATAAACATTAAACTGCAACAAATACTAATTGATATATTATTTAAGAATTCGCTTTATGTTGGTTCCCTTTTCTCTTCGATTCACTTAATATGTGCGCGGTAAGAAGAAACCAATCAGGTTATAAAGACCTTATAAGCGTTTTTTTTTTCCTTCGTATAGTTTGCGGTCAAGTTAACATGAATTAAATAAATGAATTATGGGCTCTTAGTTTTCCCATAAGTCAATCGTCTAGACAGTCTAGACAAACTTGTGAAAGGCGGTACCGCACATTTGAAAAATATTTCAAAAATTTCATTTCAATCCAATTTTTTTTTTCCTTTTCTATTCATTGTCTATATATTCTATAATAAATTTACAAAGCATGGATTTAAAGGCTGCCAGATAACTTAGATCACATGCTCGCTTGTATTGAAAACACTACCGCACTTGAGATTGAGTTGTTAGTCGCCATGCTTTGCCTGCTAGTCTATTCATGCAGATTCCAATTTAATTTATTTTATGAATCAACAGAATTTAAACTGCTTTTGTGCGATCTTTTTTTGTACGACAGCCTCACAAAACAGGTTTGAGTGTAATTACGGTTTATTACAAGTAAATGCAGCAGCCGTTCGCATGAGTAGCCGAGTAGGGAAGAGTCGCGACTACCAAATGTGTGTTCGCGAATTCAAATCTCAATGCGGTAGAGTTTGCTTTGGTTGTACGTATAGAGAGTGCTCAGTCGGTAAAGGCATAATCTTTAGCGATTGGGCACACACCCACCAGGATACAGTCGCTTCACTATTTCCTTCGCTTTTCTCCCTTCTTTCCGACCGTCTCCGTATTATACGAATAGCATACATACTCTGAGTAATTGGTGCATGTTAAAAAAACAAAAAAAAAACAAAAAAAAACCCTATGAACTCTTTGTCTACGTATACTTTCTACAAGCTTTAGCACTTTATTACTAAGGCGATAGTAGTCCAAGAACACCTATGCATTAAATTGATTATAGAAATGCTCTGTGCGCTGCGTTGGTTCAAGTTAAGAGTTAACTTATATTGATCTTGCTTCGCTTTTTTCGAAATCAATAAGCAATGTAAGGACTCTTCCACGCACTTTGTTATGCCAGTGGCATTGGCTTGTCTCCGACTTCCACGACAAAGCCCATCTCAATTCCTTTCGCCTAGAACAGACTCCTTGACAAGTAAATCAATTTCGATAAAATTCGTCATTACATATTAGTCATTACGTCACTACGTGACGGTTGTCATAAGGGAGGCAGGGAAAATTCAACATTCCCGTGCTTTAATGTTTGCAGAAGACGTTAAACTCTCCTTCCTCTTTGACCCAATACATGGTACCAAACTTCTTCACTCTGATCTTGAGAACCTGTGCCCATGGTGTTCAATGAATGGTATTCGTGCTGAAATCAAAAAAATGTAAGAAGAAGTCCTTCGCGTGATGTAATACGACGCCCTCTTATTATCGTATTGACAATCACACCCTGGAAAATGTTTGCAATTACAGAGACTTACGCGTTGTTTTTGACTCAAAACTTAAGCTTTGACGGTCATATAGAAGTGTCAGTTAATAAAGTTAAATTCCTTTTGGGGTTTATAAAAAAAAGATGGTCTACAGATTTTAAAGACCCATACATTACGAAGTGCTTGTATACTTCTTTAGTTAGCCAAACTCTTAAATACTCATCGGTAGTTTGGCTTCCTAGCTACAGATGCCTTTTTGATCTTTTGGTTTGGGATGGGATCCTGCCCTATCTCTTCGATCGTATAATAAGAGATTGAAGCTCATCGATTCGATTGCCTAGCCTTGAAAAAGGCGTGAAATGTTGGCTGTACCGTACCTCTTTAAGCTAATACGCAAAACCTGATGTTTATTCGTGGGCTTTATTAGAACTTGATGATATTTAGGATCTTGAGACGTTTTTGTGCTCGTGCTGCTACCACACAATGCCAGCTACCATTTATGAGTTGTTCAATTCGTTTCGGGTGATGTGTAAAATGTTCAACGATCATTGCCGCTTACTTCACCGGCCCGTTTTCTCTGTTAATAAGGTGAAAAGGCGTTATATTACGTTACGTTATATTAGCTAACTGCTACACACCTTTGAGTCTTGTATAAACATAAGTTAATTGAGTCGAAATGCTCACTTATTGTCGATTTTTTCGCAGTTGTTGTATTTGTTAATAATGTATAAATAAGCGCACATTCATATCAGTTAATATATATCCCACTATCTTGGTTTAGGGCTTAGATGAATTTTGTTGTATATTTTATGTTAATCTCATGTTTATTGTTAGTTATTTTTCTCCTTAATATCACATTTTAATTTATTTTGTGGCCTACATTCGGCTAATGCCTTGGTCCATAGCGGCATTTAATGAATTAATTAAACAGATAAATAAATATGTTACGCGACCATCCCTAACCGCGTGCTTCCGTATTTGAGAAGTCTTATATTTCCCACATTTCCCGATTTTAAGGGCATTAAGTTACACTCTCCGACAGAGTTTATAATGAAAATGTGATGATATATTATATATATAATATTTGATTTACGCCTTTCGCTTCCATAGCATATTACTTTTTGCAAGTTTTCATGTTTGTGAAAACAACAAGAAAAAAATTGATGAATGTGATGGCAACGTTGCCAATATCGCTTTGATATGTCTTTTGACACGCTCGTGCCAACACGTCGCATTACCTGTTTTGTCCTACGTTAAAAACGTAAAGTTGTTAAGCATGAAATAAGTTAAATATATTATATAATAATTCGTTAAAACATTACAAACTATTGCAGGAGCAAAGATTGTTATGGATATTGGATATGAACAACCGACCACAATCTTCTTTATTTCACCGTCTGTTTCATTGCATTTATTCGATTTACTTAAGATATATATACCGAGGGATGGTGTTATGGAAGATTTGTCCTTTCTTTTGCCAGACATCGTAAGATGTATGTTTCTTCATCGTTCCCATGCGTAAGAGTTTGAGATAATTCAAACCAGGCACTCAGTCCATCTTAAGATTTCTTTTGTACTGTTCCCAAAAATGACATATGTACGCTTAGTTGACTGCTACCCGCTATGAGTGTGCAAATGGGCTCATAACTGCACTCGTAATAAAAATGTATACCTTACAATCTATGGTAGATGTTAATAAAAAATTAGAAGAAAATATTTACTAAGCCGTTTGAAAGTCTAGTGTAAGAAGGGACGGACCCCGGAAATAATATACATCTATAATATGTTAGATATGATGGACATGTTCGAGGGATGTGTATGTGGAAAAGATTGTTGTGGAGAAAATTGCAATTAATCAACTGACACGCCCCTAGTTAACAAGATACTTTGGAGCTTGGGTGTGCTCGTGCAAGTGCAAGTTCCGCTTCAATAATAACTTTCTTACTACTTGTAAACTCTTCTTAATCTTTTAGCATCTTTGAGACAATTTGATGGAAGTGAAATCTTGATATTTGTTTTCCAAAAAGAAAAAGGAATATAAACAAATAAATAGCAAAAAAAAAAAAATGTCAACTATTTTCACGTTTTTTATTTTCTATTTACTTATTATAAATCTTTTTTTTTTTTTTGTTTTCTTTTTCTTTAAATACATCACAAATAATTTATAAAATTATTTCGGAATTGTTTGAAAAAAGCAAGTTTTAACATTTAAGGCACGTTATTGTAGTCAGGTTCGCGTAACCCAGTGAACTCTGAAAGCTGAAACGACAAGAGGCACAAATTTGCACATTTAACTGTAGCATGTGATGTGATTAATATATAAAAACATATGTAGACTTATGTTGACTTTATATATGTAATTCAGTTACTTTTCTATATCGTGATCTACGTGATTTTATAGATCTATGTCAGAAGGTGCTTTTCCAAGCAAATGACAAAATATTACGATGTGTCTTAATATTAACGATAATAACAATAATAATAATAATAATAATAGTTAGTAATAATAATAATAAGAAGAAGAGGACGAAAAAGAAAAGAGAAAAAATTAAGGGAAGAGAGAAATGAAGAAAGCATAGGAGAGAGGAGAAGCAAAGACCCATTAGGTTATTTTATGTTGCCATTAGAGTTTCGTTTTTCTTAATTTTTCTCTTCTGCCTTTTTCTTCTTAAGCAATTTTTTGATTTTTTTCTTTTTTTTTTCGCTGAATTTTCTTTTAATTTCATTCCTTCAGCATTTATGGTAAAGTCACGTTGGCATAATTTGTTTTATGTTAATGTGAGTAGAGTGCCTTTTTTTTCTTTTATGTTTTTTCGAAATGTTGTGAGAAAAACTAAAAGACCAAAGGAAAAAGACGAAGCATAGCATAATACAAATATATTGTTGTAAATCCTGACAGCTGTTGCTGCTGTTGTTTACTCTTGGTTTTCAATGAATTGGTATTTAATTTAAGTGTCCATTGGCGCATATTTACCCAAAAAAAAAAAAAAACAAAAAACAAAAAATAAAAAAAATAAATAAATAAATAAATAAACATAAAAAAGACCAAATCTTTAAAAATCAATTTCAAAATCTGAACAAAACCCTTTTGTTGTTGCTTCCAATGTTGATGATGATGTTGTTGTTGCTGCTGCTAAAAAAAGCACGACATAATTGTAAATGTTTTGTTGCAGAATTGTCATTGTTTTTGTTTCTTTTTCTTTGATTTTTTTTTTTTTTGGTGCTTTTTGTTCCTCGCTTTTAATACAATTGTTATAGCTTTAGATGCAACACGGTGGTGTGGTAGCTTTTAAAAACAATTTGCTATCATTGCCATTCGATGCTTGGCTCCCTGTTAGCTGCGTCTGACTTTGTACTTGAAAAAGAAAAAATTAACAAAATTAGTTGGCCATAAAACTAGTGCCTTACAAGACCATGAAGTGGTTAATCGTGAGCTACTGGAATTTCTGAAACAGTCTTGGAAAAGGAAAATCGATAGAATTTTGGAATAAAAAATGAAGAAAGAAAGAAAAAGAATGAAAAAAAAATGAATAAAAGAATAAAAAAATTACTGCGCCCCCTCATTAAGACATATACACCGCACATAAGCCGTAGCTTATCAGCATTAGATTTAGTCGTAAGAATGATTTATTTTCTGCTAACGATGGCTAATCACTTCACTTTTCACATGTGACATACTTTGCTTTATGGGGAAAATGTTTGCCTTCTCTTTATGGAAACCTATGTTTTCCGTTCAAATACACGCTAATCACACCGAGCTTCCTATTTGACACATATATGTCAACGCTGTTGACACATGCTCTAAGAAGGATGTCTAGGCAGCACCAATCCACAAACGGTAAGTGTCAGAATATTGTTACATTTTGACAATTAGTTTCGAGGTTACTTGACTTTACTTATGTTCCTTTTTAATGAGAAAAAATTGGGATTTCTTCTTGTGAGATATGTGGCAATAGATGAAATTGGGAAGGATCACTAAACTGGACCAGAGTCAAAATCGGCGGTCAGCCGAGCGGATAGCAACCGAAAAAAGGCCATTTAAAGTGCCACCAAGAAGACAAAAATCGACTGTAGAAGTTATGGCCTCTGCATTTTGGTTTGGCGCATGTTACAATATTTATCAGCTATCATCAGGGAAGGGATGAAGCATCCATAGTGTATGTTATGTACCATTATAAGTTGCACTTGATTGACGAACTTATGAAAAAACGGCAATCGCAAACCGGAGACTTATTGGGCGATGTGGTAGATTTTTTTTTTATTTTAAAATTTGAATCGGTTGCGAATTGCGTGCCACAGGGCCCCAACAATTACAGATATCTCCCAAAAAATAGTGCTTCAGTGCTTAGTATTTTTTAGTATTTTGTAGGAAAATATTTTATTTTTTTTATTTGTAAGTATTCTCAAATAGTACTGTATTCTCACATCTCTCCATCAAAAAAAAAAAAAAAAGTACACAAGAATGCCCCTTTCTAGGCCGTTGCAGGGTATTTATATCTTCATGTGCAGCTCTGTTCTGACATTGTCACTGTTGAGACGATCATAAAATTAGTGATTGTTGGCTTTGCTTGGCTTTGCTTGGCTGCAATCTAATCAAACTGATTAATAAATATTTTAATAAAAAAATATTAAATTTTTTTTGTAGGGTTACTTTTCCTTGTTTTCCACCAAATTGATTAGGAATATTGTATATATGTTTTCTTCCACTTCCTATATTACTTTTTTATTTTCATTATAATTTTGAAAAATTGTCTCTTTACTTCCTTGCACTTCACTCACTTAATCATTCCATTTATTATACCCACCACTAAAGGATGGGGCGTGTAGTCATTTTGTCATCATGTTTGTCACGCCCAGAAGCAAGCTTCAGAGACACTATAAAATATATACATTCTTGATCAGCATGAAACTTTTCATGGATTAAAATACGCTGTCTGTGTGTTTGACCGCCTGGTGCTGTGCGGTGTGTTTTGTTGACAGTCTCGCGGTCGTACAAACGGGTCAGAGCGCAAAATCGCAGTGGCGCGTAAACTGAACGCAATTCTCTTTTTCTAAAAAAAAGGGCGACAATTTTCCACTCCTTCAGCATTGACAGTAGCTTGCAAAGTCAATAGTAGAGCATTCTATAGTTCGATAGCATTTCCAGGAAAGGTCTTTGGGATAGAAGGCTGTGTTTGTATCATTTGTATAATTCGTATGCTTCTATTGGTGGTCGCGAATCTTAGTTTCTCATGCTGGCATTGGGGCTGCTTTGTGTAAATAATTTTATGGAACATTAGTAGTTCTCTCTCTCATGAAGTGCATTTTCAACTGAGATGCCTATGCCGAGACGCGATCCCGTGATCGCTTTAATCCACACACACATATCGAAGAACATTATCGACAGCCATTTCTAAACTCCGCAACACAGCTACCCCACAATTGGGGGAAGACTCGTGTTCTTTTTAGCGAAAAGAAACCTTATGCTATAACAAATGACATAACCGACGTGACTTGTTCGTGTTAACTTTGAAGCAACATATATTCTTAAGGTTGCAACCACCAGCATCAGCATGTAGCACCATGTCTAAGTTAATTCCTAATTAATAGTTATCTTCAAGTTGGTTGAACCACTTGATTCGTCATTGGTAATTAGCAAATATTGGCATTCATTTGTATTCAATAAGAGACCATTACACGTAAAGCAGCGCCCATGTTTATTCGGTTATTGCAACCAGTTAAGTAAAGTGGCAGATTGTCATACATACATACATGTTCACACTGTAGCGCTGTGCACTACACATTTTGGTGGGCTGTGTATGTACAGACTAGATAAGAGTAGACCTAACTCTGATGCTTGGGGGATCTCCCTTTTTGTGGTAAAGCACTTGACGTTAAAATGATAGAGCATATAACTACCTGCGATCTGTCGGCTAAGTAGGTGCGAATAAAATTCAGTGGGGTGTGCAAGAAATTCTACATTCTCGCAAGCTTAACAATAAAGAGTATCACGATCAACTGAAGGAAACGCCTTTACAAAATCTGGTAGGACAAGAAATTTTATGCTTCCGACTTCAATACAAGATGTAATATTATCCGTAATTTAGTCATAGAGGTAGGTCTATGGAATCATATACTAAAGTGCATTTGTGCGTTTGATTATACAGCAATTTCTCAAAAATGTTGGATTGATATGAAAGCATTGGAGGATTATTGATTAATGTAATAACAACATTTAGTGACTTGCTGAAGAGTGGATCACAAATATGTCATGTTCTTTGCAGTCTCCATATTCATCCTAAAACTTTAAAATACTAAAAAAACACAAAAAGATAACAAGGCCGGTTTTACCGCTGTTTGGCAGAAACGTATGGGTAGCGATCTATCAGTCGCGAACGTTAGAACCGCTAATTGCAGATATTCATCCAATAGTTATCTAATCGATTTTTAGCCATAGACTAACTTATTTGGAGTCTTGGGACGCCGATGTTGTTTTCAGAAACAGTATTTCTAAATTGATTTTGATTTGATTGATTCGTTATGAGGTGTTCCTGCTTACGCTTAGCTAATCAACTTGCATGCCAGTCGCTTATTTTACGGACTTCAATACACTTCGTAGCCATGTAAGCTCGTATTAATCTTGTCGCCATTTATTTGAGAAGTTTGAAGATTCGAAACGCCCGGGCTCGGATGAACCGAAGGAACATTCGAGAACCGAATCTTAGTACCATGTTTCGATTACAGCTTCACAAAATTGCTGAACAAGTCAACTTTATTATTAACATTGCTGCTTATTGCCCAGAGCCCTTTTCTTTGTAAAGGAGCAGAGAATTCTCTGCTCACTGTTGTTAGTCTCTGAATCCTCCTACATTTATATAGGAAACAAAGGCTCATTTTATATCATTAAATGAAGTTTATGATCGTAGAGTAAGATCTTGGGGGAATGAAAAAACATCATTATCACAGCGCAATATATGCTTTGGGAAGATGAATGAAAAAAAAAAAATAACCTGTTTTCCTTACGAGTCGAAAAACGGTTTAAAGGGGTCAGCTAATTAAGATATTTACTATCTATCTATAAGAGATATCTAATAACTATAAGAAACTTATCGGTAATTAGCAACCGGTGTTTGAATAAACTAAACATGACGTCATTCATGACATTGCTAAAGTAGCAAAATGGTCAAGTTTGCTTCTTCAAGTTCTTCTACGAATAGGTCTTACCTTTAATTGTTTGCAAACTTACATAAATTTATTAATTTAACTATTTAGGGCACTTTGCGCGGTGTTCGCTACACCTTTGACTTTAAATCCAAGTTGATGTTTATGTTCGTATGCATGATGTATATGGTGAGGTGAGTATTAAATCATTCCAAACTCGAACTTTACGCAATAACTTCTTTAAAGGAGTATATATTTCAAAATACTTTCTGACGCTACGTAGAGAGTGGAATGAATGGTTGCAAAAGACCACACATGTTGTGCTTAGTTGTCCAACTGATGTATGACGGCATGAATGTATGCGCGCGCATTTATGCGTAAGACTAAATAACAAATTGGCTGAGCATTCATCAATCACAGGCTATTTTAGGTTATAGGCCAGACTTCTGCTTTCTGCAGACTTTTTTGCTTTTTTTCTCTATCTCTCTTCCTAATTGTTTTTTTTTTGTTTGGTTTTTCTTGCATTTACTTTATGGATGATTACTAATGTTATTGATAGCCGAAACGATTTCCGGCGGAATTAAATGTTTTTAAATTTCATTCGATTTAAAATTATAGAGTTTCAAAGATTATTTTTTTAAAATTGTTGCCCAAGTTGAGCGCAATTTCAAAAGGTTCATTGAAGTCAGTCGATATATTGCGCTACATAGTAAATATCAATTCCCAAATTTTCTTCTTCATACATATATACAGAAGATGAGATCTCGATTTATTATATATCGATTAATAATCTCCTAGCTATGAAGAGACCAGTTGGCGTATTTCGCATTTATTGATAGATCTCCTCAAGGGAGACGCAGTTAGTCCACTATTTCGATGGAGCATCTCGTCGAAATTTGCAAACAAATAACAGTCGCGAGGATCAGACACGGAGATGTTAGTATGCCGCGCAGCAAGGCGATGCAACTTCGCAATTGTAGTCATCGACTTTGAACATAAATGAACTCTGCATCTATTATCAAAATTTTGATGCAAAATAGTAAATATACACTGCCTTCTGATATACTGCTTGTTAGCTATCTCTGATAACTTTATTTCTTGATTATCAAGAATAATTAAAGGGATTCAGTATTGTACGTCGGCTTGAAGTCAGCAAATGGGAAATTTAAAGACATCTGTTCCCACAAAAAGAGTTCAAGGTTTAGTTAACATAGCACGTTCCATCCGAGTTTACCATTGTTTCGAAGACAACAAAAGTAGTGTCACTTAAGTCACTATACACCACAACCAAATGATGGAAATGACGTGAAATTTCGACGGATATAGTTTTAAGGGGTGAGGAATATTACGCCATAAGTAATTAATTGTTTGCAAATAATTTATTTTGACTTAAGTTCTCGTTGGAAAAGAGCGTGTGTAGAAAATATTCTAAAAGGTCGTAATGAAATGACTGCTTCTGCACCTTACACAGATCGTATTCGTCATTGCATACTTTTTCAATTTCATGCGGAATTTAATGCAACGGTAATAACAAAAATGCAAAAAAAATTTGAGACATTGTGATGCTTACGACGATGTATTGAAGGATAACAACTATTAACGTGGGCCCAGAAGGTCTGCTGCTGGTGATTATGGTCTCTACGGCAGGCTTGAGAGGCCTCAAAGTGCGTAACCAGTTGAATTTGATAATCAAACCCCAATATCCTGGTTATTGGAATCCGATTCAAAATAAAGTATACAAGAATTATCGAAAAGCCTTGGACACACATAGCCAACTATACAAAAAGACCTGCACGAAATTCAAGAGGTATATAGGGAAGGAACATTGGTACCGCATCCATTTTCTGAAATGAACAAAAGTATTCGTCGATCAATTTGCACTGCATTGCTATGCCGATATACATTTCTTAGCAAAATCGGATGGACGGATGGATGTTTCATGACAATTTAAGGCATTCCAAATAAAAGTTTCTGCAACTGAAACCACAATGCAAATCACTTAGAAAGATGTTACCATTCATTTGGTGGGACTGTAGTGGTCTGATTCGCTTTGAGTCGTTGAAACCTAGAAAACCAGTTACAGTAGTGGGAAGAATTGATCGCGCCTAAGCTATATTATGCTATAAAAAATGTAATTTTTTTTTCAGTACCTCTATAACGTGCAGAGGCCGGCGAAGCAGAAGGAGAAGAAGAAGAAGTATGGAAGAAATACCCCAAAGTATATAAATTCTCGGCCAGTTTCGAATTTAGATTGCACCTAACCATGTATGCTTGTTCGTCTGTGCATCTATCCGTCTGCCCAACTGTGTAGTATTTGTGGTAAACATTCTTCCGTTCGCAAAAATGAAGATAACGAATAATAAGAATTTACAAAATAATTTGAAAATGACACGACTATGCAACAACAACTCTATACATCTTTGCTTTTCGTGTTTTTTGTTTGTTACTCATAAGGCGCAATAAATCAATAATTATTTTATTAGGCGCTTGCATATATTTTGATCAGCGATATCTATTACTCAAAATGATAAAGTAATGCGAACTATCAATGTACACAAAATCCGATTAAATCCGATGCTTTTGACCTTTCGCTACATAAAGTAACAGTTTTCTCCTTAATGCTATCGCGTTATTCCGTGCACACTGACGCTAATCATGGAACGCTTAAAATTGCATTTTCGGCATTCATTAGTTTTGTTGTTTGATTCGAAGAAACCTGCTGCCGAAGACCATCAAACACCTCTAGAGCCTTATGGTGATGCTGCTCCATCATATCACAATTGTTGGTTTTAGTGTCAGCGATTCAAAAGAGATGATTTCGACGTCAATGACAAAGAAAGACTTGGAGGACTAGAAAACTTCGTAGACGATGAATAGCAAGACGTATTGGGCGTATAACTTAGCAGTTGATAAATCGACTGCTTCTAAGCGTTTACATGCGATGGGAAATATCCAGAAACAGAACAAAAAATAACCACCATACGAATTGACTGAAAACAGCATTTCGAACAGTTTACACATCGCGGTTTCATTGCTTGCCAGGCGCAGAAGGAAGAGTTTTCTGTGGTTCATTTTGAGTGGCGATGAAAAGTGGGTCGATTACGACAATCCCAAACGCAAAAGGTCATGGCTTTGGCCAGGAGAACCATCCACATCGACGTCGACGCTGAATATATTCATGGCCATAAAGTTTTTGTTTATACCCAATGGCTTGGCATGTCATCCTACGACACGAAAATTTTTATACGTGATGTTAACGATAAGAGTTCAAGACATAATAGATTAACCACTATAGCAGCGTAAATATAAAATTTACCACATACGCAAGAATTTTGTAGAGTTTTATTAGAAAATAAAAAAAAGTGTGTCAATGGTCTTGATTGGTCCACTAATTAAGAAAGAGCCGCATTCGGTTTGAGCATTGAAAAATTGCCTTATGCCGCGAGTTAAGTAATGCTTCCTATTTAGATTCTGCGAAATATAGAATGTTTTCATTATTAAGCGTTTCTTATGCAAGACTTGTGCAGATTTCCTGGTTATTTTATTGATTCATAGCTTTATTCAGTACGTGTAAATATGTCTATTTTCATACAAACGTAAATGTGTTTGCATACATCGCTGATATAGGCATATATATATATATATATATATATATATATATATATATATATATATATATGTGTGTGTATATATAACGTAGACCATATTGGCATTTTATTTGTTAACCATTAGTGCCTCGTTCTTGTTGTTGCTATTATTATTATTATTATTATTATTATTATTATTATTATTATTATTATTATTATTATTGTTATTACTATTTAAATTGCATTGAATCTAACGTAGTGCCACTGCGGCACGGAAATTAGCCTGACGGTTTGTATAAAAAAGCACGTTTACACATATATATATGTATAATATATACACGCAAACCAACACATTATATACATATCGTGTTTGACTTTTGATTTTTATTTGATTTTCTTGAAAACACTTTTAAAGGAAAGTAAAGAAGCCGCCGTACCGCTCAAATAGTTGTTTGATGTATACGCTTTTCTTTACTTTACAACACAAACTATTGTAACAGCAGCAGGCTATTGTGAGTATTGATGATGACTTAAAATGAACCACTGGAGACGCATCATTATTGTTTACACAATTATTAGGACAACATCAAGTTAACAGAACAACCGGCCAACAAATGCTTAAAATGGCTTGCCGCTCTTTAGCTTAGTTACGTACGTTTTTGTAAGTAATTGGTTATAACCTGATATATATATACATATATATATATATATAAATGTTTATATATATATATATATATATATATATATATATATATATATATATATATATATATATATATTATAAGTGTGATGTTGATTTTATTTGTTAAAAGCCTTTATAGCGATTCAAACACTTTGATGTACGTTACGAGATAATGTTTTTTGTAGGCATGTGTGCGCATATGCGTACTTATGCATGCCTGTGAAAGTGTGTACGCGGTTATGCATGTGTGCGCATGTATGTGCCTTGTGTACGCTTTAGTTTACACTCTCAAGTGTCAATTGCTTTTCATAAAAGCCACCACACAAATAGTCGCTGAAGTCAGCCAGCCACTCAACGGCGTTCATTGTTATGTGCTACCAAACTAAGTTAGTGATACTGTTTGAGTTTGCTTTGTTTTACTTTGCTTTACTCAGTGTAAAGATAAGGGCAATACACTAGTCCCTCTACTTCAGATCATACACCATTAACACAAGCTCCTAAAATAAGCGTAACTTCAAAAAACGTAACATAACATATAGTTTTGTTATCCTATGGCAACTTAAGCGGTCACAAAGAAGGGATAAGACATATTAAAAGTATTTTTCTCACCTCGGCCAATAGCCACTAAAACTATTTACATAAATGAATTCATTTAAAATCAAAAAATTGTCAATGTTTGTGATGGAGAGTACAAATGCAGAGAGACAGACACTTATCTTGTAATTTTAATTTTCACATCAACAAATATTTGTTCATTTTCGCAGCGCTTTGATAACTCTTTCAAAGGTAAAAATTTCATTATATGCAAAAAATATCCAATCAAACCGATTTGGTTTCGGAAACCCTTGCTTCATGACAACTAAAGATACTAGCGATTATAATACAACAACACTATGTTAACGACGGTCAGCTGAAGTCAGATAACGAATAAAAATTACCTAATGGAACAAATGCCTGCCCAAGAAAGTCACACTTGGTTCATCGATAGAAGAAGAGACCAATGTATCCATCAATGATTCTAGGCATACACTCATAGACGATGTCTATCAAAATTTCTTGTCCTTTCAATCATTTTTTTACAGTGGGGCGATATTTCTGTTATTATATTTAAAGCAATGAACAAATCCGAATTTCTTATGTTAGTTGAAGGCAGCAAAGTGCCGTTCAAACGTAATAGTGGCTTGGAAAGAGTTGCCGTAACTCTTCGTAGTCGATTTGTCTGCCTTTTGCGTAGTTGACTTGCACCAGAAAACTCAAAAGAAAAACCTGAATATTATTGTCGACAAGCGGAAAGTGAAGTTGCATGAGATAGCCGACATCCTAAGCATATGGAAAGGTAGGGCATTTATAATTTTGCATGAAAATTTGAACATGAGCAAAGCCAAATGAGTGCCGACTGTAGTTACCGTGGAACAAATGCGTTTTACTACAAGTCGACGACTACAATTGTGAAGTTGTATGTAACCTTCAGAGATTGGCCCCCGCTCTTATCATCTGCTGGCGATTCTCAAATGGATGTTGCAGCAGAAAAAAAAGAATTGAGGTTATTGCGAGGACTACAGCATACTTTGGGGTTCTGAACAAATAGTCAACAAAAAAAAAAGTAGTGATTGCATCAGTGGTGAAAGAAAGTGGTACATAACACGTCGATCTCGACCTTGTTTATTGATGCAGAAAATGCAGCGATCATTTAGAACGCTTTAGTAGCATGGCTTTTGTTCGGCCGATTACTGCGAAAAGATCGCCGCACATCAACAAAGAATGCCAATAGAAGGCAACCTTTAATATCGCTTGAGTTAACACGTTCATGTAGCTGATCATAGTTTTGTACTCTGCATTGCTTGTAGAGCACGACATCTGAAGTTTGTGCGGATGCATGTGACTACCAGAAGAACTTATTGTCGATGTTACCAATGACAACGGCTCCACGAAACAATTATAGAATCGTCGTTGTTCGATCTTTTCTTTATTTAAAAAAATATCTAAAGCGATTTTCTATTAATTAAAATTACAAATGTCTATCGTATTTCCGGACAAGAAAAGATTGCATATATGAAAATCATCAAATTTCATCCGGGGAATCTATAAAATGGAGTGTGCGAATATTTTAATCTCCTTTTCAGTAGCAGCTTTTCAAAAATGACAATCAGTTTCTGTTTGTCTATAAAAAGTTAAAAAAAAAATTAGTAAAAAAAGATTTGGAATTTAAAAATTACAGACGTTTTCAAGTAGTTTACAACGTCCATACGCGGCCATCTAAGGGTATTAATGACTCGTAAATACCTCAGCTCTATACGCCAGCAAATCTCGATAATTTACGTCATCGTAATTCGTTCTCTACATAACTGACATGACATTTATTCTAATTATTTTCATCATTATTATTGCCTTGCTGCTTGCTCTGCTCTTTGTTTTTTGTTTTTGGTTTTTGTTGCATTGCTTTGTTGCTGGTTTATTTGAATATTCGTTTATCTCTTGTCTTAATTAAAATGAGTGGTAATCTGCTTACTTTGTCTCTTTTCAATTTGAACCTAAATACTCATCACAACATGTATTAGCCCGTTCAAAACATAACATAAATTTTACACTTTAGCACACACAGTTTTCAAGTATACTGCAACAATCAAAACAACACCAACAAAAGGAAACAAAAAAAAAAAAAAGCAAAAGGCGAAAAAACCAACTAGTATTAATACTACTACCACTACTACTACAATCACAATATTTGTGCGGCAAGCCAGTGCTAAGGAAAGAAAAAAAAAACGTTGTTTCTTAAACTGAAATTTGTGTGTATCGACTGTTGTGACCCCCCATCGTGTGTAAACAAAATAACGAGTATGTTTCTGTATGTGTGTTTGTGCGAAGGTAAGAAGTAAGAATAGTATGTTTATGTCAAACTCAACGGTCATGTTGCATCAACACATGTTGATGACAGTCATAATTCTTAAAGCCACCATGGAATTGAAGCTCCAACAATCGAAGTTTGTACGTTTATACGCAAGTTTATTTAAGTAAGAGCGAAAGAGAGGCGTAAAGTGATGAGAAGAGAGAGAAAGAGAAAGAGAAAGAGAGAGAGAGAGAGAGAGAGAGAGCGAGAAAGAAAACCGCAGAAATTCCCTAAAAAACTGATTTCAATCTCTAGAAGAAAACAAAATGACAAGCATATAGAAAACCAGTGGTAGGTTTAGCACTGTCACAGAAATCATAGCTCCACCACCATCGGCAGCAGCAGCAGCAGCAGCAGCAGCAGCAGCAACAACAGCAAAAACAACAATAATAATAATAATAATAATAATAATAATAATAATAACAAAAGCAACGGCAACAAAAATTGAAAACAATAAACTTTAGAAAACTATTACTTGTCAACACTAGTTGGGGTCTGTCTCTCTTGAAGCTTATGTGTTATCGCTCGCCCATCATAATCAACATTATTTGTGATATTTAGTGCACACAAACATACATACACATTTGCACGTATGTTGTACATAGATGAGCATGTGTATAAATTGGCATTTAAGTCACGCTATTTTATGGTTTATTGAGAAGTAGAAGAAGAGCTGCATAAGCTTTGTGTTTTTGTTCCTTTTCTGTTCTTTTCTTTTTCTTTTTCTTTTTCTTTTTTGTATTTTATTTTATTTCTGTGTTTTTATTGAAATCATTTTTCTGATCGTTTAGTAGAAATCTTGTGCTGGATGTCTGGTATGTCTGCGTTGTTTTCTTTTAACGGAAGTGAAGTTCGTTTTGCAAGATTCACTGGTAAATGGTTCGAATGATCGAAAATGTGTCCCATGGTGTTTAAAGTTTCTCTTCCCTTAAATCATCAAAGGCATCTTTAAAATTTACTTTCAGTCTCCCGGTGATGTAAGACTTTTTCTTACTACGTTTACATTGCATACAACAAATGGACACTAATTTTCTATTAATTTTTTATTTTATTTAAATTTTTTAATACTACGATCACATTTACGTATTCTTATACTAGTACCTGATTTTATATATATATATATATATATATATATATATATATATTATATTATAATAAAAATGTTCTTACATTGTTACGAAAGAAATATTTTCATCAACAACTTTATTAAGAAAATGTCGACTGTCTTTTTCCATATCCATCCATATATGTAAGAGGCATATGTTCTATTCTCAATATACATATACATGCCCACACACACACACAGGGAGAGTGTGCCATACACATATTTAGTTGGTTTGTATTGTATGCAACCTGAACATTGTATGGCTTTTCTCTTTGCCACCTTTATGACTAAACATAAATCATTTGAATGCAGATAAAATATTAAAAAAAAAAAAAAAGATAAGAAAAGAAAAAAGGAAAGAGAGAGACCTGAACAAGAAAACGTAACGAAAAACGAAGAAAAACGATTTAGATCATAATCTGTGAACAATATGCTGACAACACAAACAGAATTTTAAAATATTCACAAAATAAATCAAACACTCAAGAGAGACTCAAAAACCGAAACGACGACGACAACGACAACGACAACAACAGCAACAGCAACAGCAACAGCAACAACAACAACAACAATAAAAACGGTGCAATACAAAACTATAATCGATAAACCATAAATAAATTAAATTAGAAAAGCTAGACCAGCTCTAATACTGGATAGCAGGCTGTTTGCCTCGCTGACTGGCTAGCAGGCGAATAAATAAACGAACAAACGAACAAACGAACAAACAAACAAAGTAACCAACCGGCCAACCAGGCCATGTTGCATGCCAGCACAGATAACCAAGCCAAGCTTCACATAACACAATTTTCTATGGTAAACTAAAAACTGAAAATAAAACATATTGAAAAACGTGTAAAATGATTTATCACCCAGAGAAAAATAAGGTATAAAACTGCAACAACAACAAACGGCAGCTTTAAATGACAACAAAAGCAATAAAAACGTGAACTCTCATACAGAAAACACAAAAGCAGCACATTTCAAATGACAAAAGAAGTGAACAAAAACAAAACACAAAAACACAAAAACACAAAAATTATAACAAAAAGGCGTTGAAATCACATATTGAGATCACAGGGCGACTAAAATTTGAATCTATTTGAACATTGATTTACATAGGTGCCGCGAAAGAAACTAAGCCGAAGTAATGCCCAAAATTGTCTCTATTCGCCGTTCGCTTGCGAGGGAGACGGGGAGCGACAAATTAAGTCATTCTTTATTAAAATTTTGCACCATGCAAATTAACATACGTTAACGAGTTCTCCTTGCCATATATAATATAAGAGACAGAAAAAACAAAAACAAAAAAAAACCCAACAATTTACAGAGTGCGGGTGTTTGAATTTAATTAAATTACTGTAGCTTAGGGCACAGCTAAGATATAACAGTTTTGCTTGTCATACTTCAACGATTTACGTATGTCTGCCTGCTCTGCTTTATAAACGTGTTGTCACAATGAGATCATATTTAACATATGAAAATTTTTAATTTATTTATGTTTGCGTGTATGTGTATGTGGATGTGTATGTGTGGTTGTATGTATGTGTGTGTGTGTGTGTGTGTGTAAGCAATTTGTTATGGTTTAATATTCACATAATTAACATAACAGTACACTTAACAACATCCCATTGCATTCTCTCGTTGCAGCCACCACTTACGGTATATTAGATTCGTCAAATATCTATATAACGCGTTGAACCATACTTGAACGCTCACCATTAAAAATACATGATAAAGGAAATCGATTTTATTGCAAACGTCTGTCTGCAAGTCGTGTATAATTTCAATTTCGTCTTCTTTTTTGTTTTTGAAGGGGTTTTCCGAAAATCTCATCAGAGCCTCAGAGTATGGCATATATTTTCCTGATCGTCATGAATAAAAGAATGGATTTATATATATATCTGCCGATTATGCTCTCTGCATAAATCTTTACTTCACAGCGTTTTCACATCACAAAGAATTTCTCTTATATTTCGTGGCTTTTAGTGACGTAACAACTTTGTTACGTCATTGTCGTTTAATATTGAATAGTTCTGTTGTGGCCATTGCTCGGAAATATTGTGTTTGATCCCAGGATAGGAAAACTATATCAAGAAGTTATATCCGTCTCTTATCACCAGTAACCACTCACAAAACCAAAACACGGTCATTGTCGGCCTCATATATTTTCCTGTTATGCTTCTCAGTCAGACTATGTGATAGTCCAATCCTGATGGTGCATCCTTTATATCAAAACGGCAAACATACCGAAGATAAATATTTTGAGAAATTTTGAACAAGTGGGAACTCCACAGTGGCTTGAGCATTGAGCCTGCAATGTATTTGAAATCAACACTAACACGATGCTAGAAAGATCGTGCTTTAGACCATGCCTTTCGATATCCTGATAGTTAAGTCACCGTTACACTGTTGAACTGTCCCCGTCCTTTCGAGAAATAGCGAATATCCCGAGTATCTAAACTTTCATTACTTGATTAATAAGTAAAATTAAAAGTCGGAAAAGCCGACAGGTAAATATTTTAGAAAACTTCGTCAATAGCAGACCGCAAAAAGACTGACAGCCTGGCTGACGGGCTTAATTTTTAGTTTTAAAAAAATTAATCTGTTTCGATTAGCATAATAAGAGCACACACCTTCACTAACTTAATATATCTCTTTGCCGCGAGCACTATACAGTCGAAAAAAGTAAAATACGATCTAGCAAACGTATTGCTTGATAACTGAATCTGGCGGATTTCATTATCACTAGGTCGTAGCAGGTCTTTATCAAGTACGCAGGACGTGTTAACTATTCAATGCGAGGTAAATTTAGCGACGAGTTTTCACGCGGCCATATATTTTGTGCGATTGGGACCGTAACTCATTAGCAACAAAAAACATTTCATATATAAATTCAGCAATTACTATAGAAGAAAACTTCATCTTGATGGAAGTCAATAAATCATAATAAACTTTAATGCGTTTTCTTTTCGAATGCGGCCCTTTGCGGTGTAAATGATAGATGTCTTCTTCACTCATTGGATTCTTGTACATATGTTTTCGTAATCTAAAAGCACGTCCCTCAAGAATCTCTTCAAATTGCAAATCCCTCATATGTGCATATTCTTGCACATTTTAACAATTTAACACATTACTCAGTAAGTTCATAGGATGACATGTAGATGTAGGAGAGTAGTTAATTTGTGAGGGAATCAAAAGCCTTGTAGCTATAGCCCTTTTTTATAAATACAAAAAGTATAAAAATTTTATCAAAATGTTTGCAACGCCCAGAAGGAAGCATCAGAGACTCCACAAAGTAGGTATGTTCATGAACAGCATCCAAATGTCAATCCATTTAAGCTTGTCCGTCTGTGTAATATCTGCTGTAAACATTTGCCCACAAAATTTGGGTTCAAATTCGGCAGAAACATTGGACGTTCTTGTACGCAGATTAATATTGAAAAGGGGCCGAATCCTTTCAAGAACACAAGCCCACGACACGACGTAAGGTAGGAATACCTCTGTTTTTCAGAAGGAATAAAAAAATTAGATTTTGATCATTACTTGCAAACTATAGCGGATAAATGTATAAAGCACATCTACAAAAATTGAAAAACTTGACCACGCCTACCTATTATTATAGTGTAATGAAATTTTATTTTTAATACCTTAATAAGGCGCAAAACAAACTTCAAGGTATATAAATTTTTGGCCATTTCCTAATTTGGGAAGCACCTAAATATGTCCGTCTGTTCGTCTGGTCATCTGTCTGTCTGCGCGACTGTGCACCATCTGTGGTAAACATTCGACCGCTAGCGAAAACGAAGACGAAAAAGTTTTTTTCCTTTTTCTTCTTTTTAGGATACCGATGATGGGTATAAAAGATTCGATAATTGCACGAATTTAATTTTCTTATTTTCTTTAATTAAAGAAGTGGAAACACTATACCGTTTTATATATAATGCTTTGTATAAGAAATGGTCGAAAAAAGAGTCGGAAACGAATTATATTCAATAGCTTTCGTCCTTGGACTACATCACGTCACTGAAATAAATTTTGACAAAATATCTCACTAATTCCACAAGAAAATAAGACAGACAGATGTACAGACAAGCTTCGATCGATTCATAAAGTGTTTCTGAATCGATTAGTACGTTATAGTAAAAGCTGAGTGCATCTCAAGCCCATCTGAGTGCTGCATATATCCGCACAAATTTAATACACCTCTTGTCGAACAAGTGTTATAGGGAAGATAACGAATAAGTAAATAAATAAACAAACAAAAAAAGTTTTAAGGGTTTGAGAGCTTGATGTTTGTAGTTTTGTGATTGGCGGCATGATTGTAATCAAGACGCATCCACTCACAAATTTTGTGTATAGACTTGGCTAGGAATATCAACTGCTCCTGGACGGACGGAGATGATTATATCGTTGCCAACTTAAATACCATTGCCGGCTCCTTCGCTGGCAAGCATCCAATCGGATCACCAAATTAAAGAATAGCATCATCGTTTTACTTATTGTATATCAAATGTATATTCACAGGCGGCATCAATCCGACGAGTAAGCATTCAATATTGTTCGAAGCTTAAGCTATTGAAAAAGTCGCAAAAACATTGTATTTGACACACGCCCACATCATTAATAAATAGATCGCGCAAAGGAAAAACAAAAAAAAACCGCTCTTTCAGTTATCAAAAAAGGAAGCAGAAAATTCGATCACTATAGCACAAAAAATCGTTTAGAACGTTTTAATTGCCTCTGTGCATATGGACTTGAAAATAAAGCATTTCGTTCGGGTGCTTTAGGGAAATAAGTGGTTGGGTTTTTTGTTGGAATACCTGCGAGTGTTTGTCCTAAAAAGTTGAGTGTTTTTTTTCCGCGTAAATACGCTTGGAGAATAATGTGTGATTAAAAAGGTTCGCGATGCATTTAAGATCTTTACGTTTTAGAAAAACTTTTAATCGTCAATTGTCTTAGTGTCGAAGCTCGTGCCGACATTGAGAAAACCGCACTGATCACAAGAAGAAATGTTTGGAGAAACAATGAAAAAATTCCTAGTAATAGCAGAAATATCCTTTTCGTGACTAAAATTCATCGCATCCGCAACTAAGGCAAACCTAAGTGTTGCAATCAGCAGGAACTATGTACGGTATATGGAAGCTTCTGAAAAAGTTCGTATAAAACTTTTCATGCACAATCAAGTGCACATATTTAAATTCCTTTCGCAATTCCATAAAATCGCTTTTAACATTAATACAAGTCGATTATGGTAAACGCTTTATGCGCTTGTTTGTCTCTTCATAGCCAAACCATCTAAACTAAATCATATAATTGTTGTTTTGGTTTTTATTTTTTCTCTTTAATAATTTATTACAATAAATTTTTCCATATAATACGTTATATATATATATTTATATATATATGATAATTATTTATTGTTATGATCTCAAAATAATATTCATACAAACACTCACGAAGCTATTATTTCTATAAATTAAAATGCATGCTACGCACACTCTTTATGATTAAAAAGACAAATGTTGCAGAACGCGTAAAGTAATTATGGTCAACACTATGCAAAATTCGCTGAATTTGCGGCCGATAACATAAATAAGTGAATAATTCTTTTTTTTTTTTTTTTTTTAGTTTTCGTTTATATTAATAAAAATAAAAAAAAAAAAAATGATTAAAATACATAAAGAAGTTATATTTTGGTCATAAGAGCCAAATATTTATAAGTTTTTTCCCCTTCTACTCCTTACAAAGCAAACAATCACAAAAACCATCTAAATGCGAATAAACCAAATCACCTATATATACGTCACACACACACACATCCATACATACGTAGACACCAATATTCTATATAAGCAATAGTTATTATGTACGTATGTAGTAGGTTCATTTCTGAATGGCTGCTTCTGTGTGTGTGTGTGTGTGTGTGTGTGTTTAGTAAATGCGTTACATATTATTTTATCAGACAAATTAATATAAGCTTATATTGTGCTCTACGTGATCACAATTAATTATTTACTATTTTTTACTTTTTTTTCTATTTGTTTTTTATTTTTTTTTTTTTTTTTTTTTTTTTTGGTATTCGAATGCCACGTTTTTGTGTAATATTCCATATTTTTCATATACAGTCAGTCAGTCATTCACAATAATTTCAATTTGATGAATATATTGCTTCTGATTATTATGACAATATCGACGTAAATCATATGAAATGTGTGACAGTTATGACAACTAAATTGGTTCATATAACCGTTTCAATTTGGTATATACACACACACACACACACACACAACAGAGTATACTTAAGTGCTTATAAATGTATGGACTTGTACGGTTAAATGAGTTTTATCATTAAGTGTTTACTTTTTTTTGTCTTTAACATATTTAATCGCTATTTAGGTTTAATGGCAGTCGTTTTGCATTAGGAAATTTATGCTTTTGCTGGCGGTATTATGGCAATTTGAATTTATTCAACCCGTAAATTGAATGCCTCCTCAATCATATTCCGATCAGAGAAAATTATATTAAATCATAACAATTAAAAGGATCGTCGTACCGTCTTCGATCATTTGTCCTTCTGTCAACGCATAAAAGTAGATTGCTCTTCACTCAAGAATCGTAGGGTATTTTAAATGGGATCAACTTCAATCAACTTCTGGTCCGACCATAAAGAAATTTCCTAAAAACCTTTCAATTCATTTAGAGTCGTCTGTAAAAATCGAATACAAAATTTTTAGCCTGTTTTCTTTTTCGGATCCCCTACATTTTATTAAAGGTACTCTTCTCAATATCCCTGTATTGCCGTCGTCTTATTTAAAAGCTAATTTGCAAATTGTCATTAGCTCTCTACGCTTCGCCAATCTACTAAATAGTGTCGCTATATTTTTGCTAAGCTTTGGCTAATTGATTGATTGATTGACTAATTGTTGAAGGTGACACGTTCTTAGCTAATGTATAAAGGGTTTGAATGCGTTGTTTCTGACTCACCGAGTATAACACGTCGCTCAATAAGTCTCCCGTCCGTCTGATACATCTATGGCAACACTCTTGGCTGACCCATATGTTTCCCGAGTAGTAAACATTCAAGCGAAACGTATCAAAATTTCATGCCATTCCGTCCATTAGGTTGCATTATTAGAATTGTTTTGGCAACTGTATTTTTGTGATTTTCAAAGCATTCAAAAAATCGGAATTTTGTTTATTGGTGTTAAGTAAAGCAGAACACTGCTTTTACAAAGAATACCGGTCGTAAACAACAGTTTGAAAGGTGTTATGGCGATTTTTGCTCTTTCTAAAAGATAAATTTGTGGGTGTTTTGCTAATTTCAAATACAATCGTATGGACACACATGGATGAGGTGGATGCCTCTGGTCACTCAAAATCAGTACTTGTTTGAGAAAGTATAAAGCAAGTGCAGAGAATCATTGTGGAAGACGGAAAATTGAAGTTGCGTTAGATAATGAACATCTTGAAGATACTAGAAAGCAGTGTATTTACTGTTTCGCATAAACATTTGTCCATGAAGAAGCTCTGTTCGAGTTCGGTCATTTTTGACAACAACATCATAACCACTGATAGGGTTGCTTGAGCATTTTTTCATAGGATATATGACAATGGATGAAAAACGGATTTCACACTACAATTAAAGAGTCAAAGTGGATAACAACCGGCGAAAGCCGTCCAAAGGGACCAAAAGAGTAGCTTAACCAAAACAACTATAACTTGCAAGCCCACAGTCGGAATGAGATAAAATTTTAACGTGTTTCGTTTGAAGCCTGATACTATCCAGCGATCATACGCGTCTCTCAAAAGTGCTCAGTTCATATAGAGGACAGACAAGAAATTTATAGAATGATCGCATTAATCTTTTTCTCATTCTTAGGTATATTCATCGACTTTGTAGAATTCCTTCTATTTTAGTTTTAACAATGCTAAGGCTTATCCTTAGGTTTTTAAGTCTGACTTATCTAAATTTGAAGTAGAATTGGGTTTTGTTCTGAGTTCGTTGCGGAGCCTTTTTCGGACAAGATGACAAGATTCAAATAAATACCAACAATATGTCCAACTGAGTTTAGCCGAGGCGTGTTACGATTTCTTTTCATTTTCGTTTTGTATTAAACTTAAGTTAATTGAATTTTCATATTTTCATTCATCATTTTCGAGATTAGGTAGCGTGTTCTATTCTAAGTTTTAGAACTCTAATCGTCTGGTCGGTCACCTACGAAAATTGATCAATAAAGGTGTTACCAAATTTGTATATATATCGAGGAAAACACACACATGTTGACTTTATTCAAGCTTATTGTAACAGCGACTAAGCATAGCTACTTTACTAAGCTAAGGTATAAAAAGTGAAGGATATAAAAACATTAGGAAGTTTCTAACAGATCTGTTGTAAACGAAATAAAATCGGAGCAATAGAAAAATGAACTCTATATATATATATATATATATATATATGTTTTCAACAAAAAGAAGTAAAAGGGAATTAAATGAAAAATCATCCGTAATCGATTAGCAGGAAATAACTTATGAGAAGATTAAACGAACCCATTGGTCTAGAAAAACTTGAAAGCGATTTATTAACCTTCCAGTTCGATACAGACGAACTTGGACTTTAAACACTTATAGTTCCTTAAAATTCAATTGACTCGGCAACTTCTTCAATAAGTATATATACAGATATATATATATGTATATATATATCAATATATATACGACGAGCTTATTCGTCAAAAGGTATACATCTTGCGAACATCCTGTAGATGATAAAATCGCTGAACTTTCCGACGAGAGTGACGAGAGTTATTATGTTGCATAAGCGTCGTAAGAAAACACAAATTTATTGTCACAATTATTTGGAAATGCTTGTGAGCTCGTCAAGATTGATTTGTTAATGCTCGATACTCTACGGAGAATAAATAAATATGTGGGAGTGATCAAATTTATTTATTCATTTATACATAAAGCATTTGTTTATACATCAGCTACAATATCTATCAGTGGAGTGTAGAGTAATCTAGGGCTTAAAATGCAAATCTTACATTGTGAATAATTGAAATCCAAGTAACGATCGGAAAAAAAGCTCAAACAAAATATACAAAAACTAATACAAAAAGGCGGAAAAAAAGAAGAAACATTTTTTACTCCTCAAAATGGGCGTATATCTGCAATCCGTAATCACAAAGCTGCGTGAGTGTGTGTAATATGGAGGCGAACAATTAAACCGGCACAAACAAGCAAAGTTGGGCAAACACTGTTGTTTGGAAAATTAAGGAACTCGGAATAGATGCTCTTTGTTGTCCTATCACTCGATTCCGATATCAAAGTTAAATCCTGAACATAGCATAAAATGATTGCAAAACACCCGAAAGGAGTTAAATAGCTTGTATGTGAGTCTTAATAATTTACTTAACTTGATGACACGAGGTCCCTTAATGTTAATCCCGTTTAATTGAATCAGAATATCAATTCTGCCGCTCAGCAGATCACAAATAAAGATTATACCCAACCAAAGTTAGGCACCTCAACCGCTTCTTAACAGATTCGATTGACTCAGTATGCCATTGATAACTAAGCCAATCTCTTGGATGAACTTCTTGTTATTTTGTTGACCTTTATCATCGAATTTCTTAGGCAAACCATAGGTGAATTGCAGCAAAGCTTGGTGTCAAAAGAGAGGCCCGAATCACAAAACGAAGACACTGTTAACTGTCCGATTTAACATTATTGATGCAGTCAAGTTTTTGTTTTTATTCAAGTTCCAGACTATGCAATTTATGGCTGCAGAAATTAAAAGGTAAGCCCAGTACAACATCATCTACATATATAAGAACTTTGGCGTACTGAGCAACCTCACCAAATATAACACAAATAAAATAGAAACTAAGGACGTCTGAGGAGACAAACATGTCATCCGAGGGCTATGATTTGAAGAGTACGTTTTGTGTCCTGCTATCCACATAAAATGGTATGATGGAAATCCTAGAATATCCAGCCTTTGCAATAGGAATTTAACACCTCACGGAAAGCTATATTAACAGTGTCTAATTGACAGATATCGGAGAAAGCCTTACGAATGCCGCAGCATAATTCAAGCAGGTTGGTTAATAAAGCCATATTGGGCAGCGGAAATTATATTTCCGATACTAGTAGTGGTTCGAGTCAAGCAATAAGTTTTTAAAATAATTTTGTTGGTGCGCTTCATTTAGGATATCAATTAAGCGGGTATTTTCATTTTCTAAGACAGAGGACGGAATACCAGCACGATCTGAAGCAAAGGAGCGTTCTAAGATATCAGTAGCTTATGATGGTCCTTGAGAGTTTTGGGATTCATGGAATGTGGCTGCGTCAAATCTTACCATTCTGGCTTCAAACGTTAAAACGGCCGGCAATGTCTAGAGTGTCTCATCCCAGGAGAATGCGGAGTATATTTTTTCCCACTGTGGCCGGTTCGAGCATTCGAGATGTTGTGTGAAAAAACTCTCGCTTCGGAAAATCTTGTGTGGCACTCTAGTCAGTGTTAAAAAAGTAAGTGCAAGCTGTTAAAAATTACTGATCAAATATTTGAAAACTCTTAGGAATTCACTTGAACAACTGCTTCAGGAATCTCACTGATGATCATTAATAATAAATAGTTTTCTTTTACTTAAAAGTGGCTTAGAGAGTTGTCCTTTCCTCCCGTAGTGAGCTGGTGGTGACAAATTAAGATACTTGTTCTCATTTACAATATAAAAAGTTAGCGGGAACGCTGTATGGTATTTTCCTACTTGCGGGAGGTTTTATTTGTCAGGTCAAGGCAAGCCATCTCCGTATCTCTCGTGCGATACAAGAGAACTACTTTCAATTGTCTTGACCGTTAGTTAGGTGCGAAGTGTAGAGCAAATAATATGCATTGAGTAAAATGCATTTGGGTATAATTTCGAGAAAGGGAATCTTATAAAAACTTATGTAACACGTTGGGAAGTTCAAACCAGCCAAAGATGGTTTGCAAAATTTCGTTCCAGAGATATCAATCTCAAAGAGAATCGTCGATCTGGGCGACAAAGGCATTTTCCATTCCATCGTAGAGAGTAATCTCCACTTAAGTCCTTCACCACCTTCACAAACAACCATAATCATAGTGTAATCATACCGTACAAGTTTTCCTCCAACCGCACAATTTCATTATAATTTGCGAATTAATATCGTATGCGTGTACGCATAAAATATGTTATGCAATAATCGTGATATACAGACTTGTCTCGCTCATTTCAACACCAATTAGTGAATGATACAAAAAGAATCACCTTTAGCCGAATATAATTTTCAATCTGCCTTTTCTGCTTTCTTAGATGTATTTGGACTATAATATCTGTAATTGCAGTTTCGAATAAAATGGATTGAAGTAAAGACATGAAATTAATTGTATTTGAAGCTTTATTCATACTTCTGCACCTGAAGTGTTTAAGAATGGATTGATGAGTTATGAATGAATTGATAGACAGTGCGACTTTTCAACATTCAATATTAAGAAAGAAAAAGGAGAAAATGTAAAAAAAAAAAAAATATAAAAATTCAAAATTTGTTTCGTTTATTTCTTCTTTGTATTAAACATAATACCCATAAAATGTTCTTTTTGATTTGCGGTCATTTCATGTCGTTTCCTGTCAATAATCCAACCGAAAGCCTAAACAATAAATATTATTAAATACCCCCGAAAAAAAAGTTCATATGTAAAATATATATATGCGTGTATCTGTATGGATGCAAGCGCTCATACATATCGATTTGTATATACATTTCACATTAAAATGTTATAATCTGCCGTCTTGCATAATAAAGCAGTTCACGGATTGTCTGTTATTGTGTGTGTGTGTGTGTGTGTATGTATGTGTGTATGTATCTGTGTGTGCGTTTATAATATAAAATTTTAATACCTTTTTAATAAAGCTCTTAACGTTTATATGGCAAGGCGGGCAGGTCAGACAACACATGTGCATGATATTCATTGAAATTTCAGTAACAACAATAACAACGTGAATGTCGACACAACAATCATCACTAGTCATTGATAAAGAAAACCTCTTGAAAAAACAGTTAGTTTAGAATATGAACAAAAACAACAACAAAGAAGAGAAGAAAAGAACCATTATTAAAATGAAAACCTTTTTTTTCATTTTTTTTTTTTTTTTAAGAAACAAATGCCGACAATTGACAGGCGTTCGATAAACGTATGTGCAACACATTACCGTATGCTTGGGCCAGCAAAATACATGACTGCAATTTTTGGTGTGGGGGTGATGAAGAAGGTGGCGATGTGGTGGCGGCGGTGGATAGTGGGTGCTTTACTGAAAATCTTCAATACGTGCACATGTGTGTAAGTGTGCTAGGCGGTAAATTTAAAACCGAATTTCTATAAAGTCGAATTCTTCTTTTCTGCTTCTTTTTTTTGTTTTTTTTCTTGCTCACTTCAACAGCACAACGCAACGCAACGCAACACAACACACCACACAGCATAGAGATTTGACAAATAAGCGAAACAAGTTTTGCATGATCAATTTTTGTTGTTGTGTTGTTTTTTTTTCTCTCGTTTTTTTTTTCCATTTTTACCTTTTAGCTGGATGTTTTATTTATGCTTGTTGCATTCGCGGGCATAATATGATGAAAATGGTAATAACCGAAATGACGACGATGACGATGATGATGATGAGTTCAGCTAATTTAATGTTAAAAGCCACACAAACCAAGAAAAAGTAAATGACAGGCCTGTAGAATTATTGACAGCTTTTTTATACATTCATGTACGCAAACGCACATAAATACACTTTAATATCGGTATATACAGTTTTGTAATAAAGTCTTTCCTTCTTTTTTTTTTTTTTTTTTTCTTTTTTGGTTTAGAGAAATATTTAAAAAAAAAGCAAGTTTGTTGTTTTCTTTAGTTGTTATGCTTAAAACGAATTCGTACATAAAAACAATTAAATTTATGACAGGAAATGTTAAGTGCGCTGAAATTAATATTAGAAATTATTCTCCGCTGCTTTATGTTATGACAAGAATTTTTAACAAATTAATTAAAGAATAACAGAAAAATGAACAAAAAGTCTTCGTCTGTTTTCTTTCTCCGATCATTTTACTAATTTAGAAATTTGAATAAAAAGAAGAAAAACAAGTGAATTCATTCTCTTAAGACACTTAACAAGAAGGCTTCAGTTTAATACTTTCGAAAGGCTAGAAATTTATCAATGAATTTCATTCGCTCTATTCATACTGTGAGATCAGCGTTGACAGTACAATTAATAAAATCAGTTTCAAACTAAGAATTGATCGCCATACGGATCTGAGATTAAATTGAGGCCATATACCGATTAACGATTGAGCATTCGTTTAAATTGTTTTAAAAATTCTTACATTGCTTAAAAGCACTTCACAAAGACATCGCGATTGAAGCTTTACTTTTTTCATTCTGGCAAAAAAGAAAAGCATTCAAAATCTTTTCGCATTCCATCTCAAGTCGTTCTAAGATAATTGTTTCGTTCAAGTTAGGCGACCAAACATAAGCAATAAAGTCTGAATACTTCCCCGAGGCAACATCAGTTTCATGTCGCGCTTTCCCCATCAAGATATTAATGCAAACGCTGAGCAGTTATCCAGAATACCAAACGTATACAAACTGATTCTCCGCAATTTACATAAAACGTTCGTTACGACTCGACAGCAATTTCCGATCACTCAAGATCTCAAATCCTACGGAGACAATCCCACGAATCACTTTTCTGCTTCTACGATCCTATGAAAGTAGTATCACTAACGACGATAACAAAGTAGCAATTTCTCAAACCTTATATTGCGAATCAACTGATAAATACAACCCTGGGTACCGTCACATTTTATGGTTACTAATAGTTAGTTCATTGCCTATGTAAGTAATAAGAGGATAAAAGTTTTTCATTCCTTTGTACTTTGTGATAAAACAATGAATTTTTGATTTAAATAAAGAAATCACCCATCAGCTCATACACGTCCAAACAACTCTCATTACTTCTTGAATATTTTCATTTTTAATATCTTTATCGCCGAGCTGTTAAATGGCTAGCACGATGTACTATTATGCCTTCAAGGGAAGGGGTCTAGTCGGATATCAAGTGGGCTGGGGCACAGCTGAGTGTGTGTGCTGTGCGATAACAACCTTGGAAGCATTATTTTCCTTGAGAAAGGATAGTGAAGGATCAGCCTTCCGGGACGTGTGGATAGTCCAAAGGCAAGTGCTATATGCGTACAGTATGAGATCACACAAAGCTGTATAGCTTGGTGTAAGTTCTTGTTTGAACGATAAGCCAAAAAGTTAAAGGGTGGCCGCGGGGGTCAGGTTGCCGGACGAATGCCTTGTTGCCTGACTGCTGGGTACGGCCCTTGGTGGAGTATTCGTGGTGGCTGTGGTTGCCCCAAAGTTTCGCGGGGAGCTATCTAAGGGGTGGTTAGATAGGCCTCGACGTAAACCACTAAACGAGAATTTGGCCCACACCCATTTTTTATGGCGGGACCTCAGGGTAGCAAGACCCCCTTCAACGGGGATTGTCTCTCTCCCTGAGGGGTCCTCAATTAACTAAATTGATTGCCCATGGATGTAGGCAACCCGTCTGATTAAGGCCCATGCCAAGTGCAGACGTTAACACACAGATATAGATCTGTCCCTTCAAGTTGGCGCCATAACATCTTTATATGTGATATAAAGCAAATTCTAACAGATTTTTCAACAGTTATCGTTGCTAATAAATTCAGCCGCAAAACTATGAAAGCCGGTCAAATTAAAGTCTTGACCTACCTATCTACCATATCTAACAAAAATTTAGTACAGAATTTCAATGATGAACACAAACAACTTCGCACCTAACAAATTAAACAAGAAGAAGAAAAAAGTGTGGTAGTTAAACGGTTTGGCATTTTATTGCAATTGCTTTGATTAAACTCGGCGTGGGAAAGCTCGGGCTCAAGGTGCACAATAATCCTTACATTTTCGCGTCTATATATATATTGACTTGGCGTCGGTTTACGGTTCCCTATTGTGCTCAAGTGCATATGAATGTTTGCGGCATCTCGAGCGTAAAATCTTATACTTTAGCTGGAAAGCAAAATAACTATCGAGTCTCCTGTTCAAAGTGAAAATAAAGCCAAATATCGTCATGTAACCACGTATTTAACAAAATTAAAGGAAAGAACATAGAAAGATTACTTAAGCTTGGAGATTCGGAAATGTTTGAAAAAATTAAAAAAATCAAATTATCACCTTTGATGCTTTGGCCTGTTGGTGGGGTATCATTTGAAAAGGGATGAATGAATATCGAATTTACGAAAGGTGATCTTCACTGCCTGTTTGATCGATATGTAGTCAGGCGAAAGATGATGGGGTTTTACTAATCTGCACTGGCCCAGCTACACAAGTTTTCAATATCAACTTAGCTTTGCAGAAAAGAAAAAGCTGACAACTTAAATAAACAATGAAATAATCAATTCATTAAACTTTGCTTTGTATGAGATGATCTTCAATTTGTTGATCAATTTCTTTGCCAAATTTCGTATTTCATTTGTCTCTTTATTTACTTTTGCTTTCTTTCCCTTCCATCGTTCATTTCCTTGTTCAATCAATTCGGTTGTGTATATGTACAATGAACCCGAAACCAAACTCGATACGAAAGCAATCGAGTACCATTAACCCATAAGACGATCGTATCATTTTAGTCTTCTAGTCGTATCGTACGTTAGCTCAAGAATGAGAACCGTAAATCGGTAAAGTTCGTTTAAAAACGGGGAGACGTCCCTCCATATAGTCGCTGTCGAGATTGTGGACAACTGCGCTGACACAACACCCTACAAGAAGCAAGTAAGTTTAGAAGATAATGCTAAATAAGTATTTGCTCGCACAGAGAGTACCTTCAGCTGTTAGGGAAACGGATCAGGATAGAGGGGTTAAACCACAACCCTTACAAGTATTTAGTAAGCTTAAGTTGGTGGTGTGTGGTGATAGTATACAAGCTCAGGGTCCCAGGGCTCTTTAATGCAGATACTTTCCCTGTCTTTGACCCCTGATGTCTGATCATACTAAAATGACTCCAATTATTTTTTTTTTTGTTTTTTACTAAACTTATTTAATATATGAAATGATTAAAATACATTTGGTTTCAAGAAAAATGTACTAAGATTATTATTCTTAATATGTATATATGCATGTACATATATTTAAAATCTATTTATTTTATATGTATTCATTTTCAAAAAAAAAAAAAAAACAAAAAAAAACACATGCCTTTATAGTAATGGTTGCGGTTGGTAATTTAAAGATGATATCATCAATAAAATGAGAGCTTAAACCTTTTAATGCAAACATACAAACAAATATTTAAAAATAAATACATAAACAGATTACGAATTAAAATAACAACAATTATATATTAGCTAATAATCAACAATCATTGTATAACATGACTTGAGCATTATTTTAACTATTTAAATTAAAGACGAACGAGTACACAGATGTCGATGTGCATACAACATACAACATACAGCACACATATATATGACAAAAGGTATGGAAGACTTTAGTTATTATTCTAAGATTGCAAATTATTAAGCTTTATGTCTGGGAAATATTTAAAGATGTTGGAAAAAACCTCATCTCTCGTTGTATACGTTTTTATGTTATGTTAATGTTTAGTAAATATTCAACAAGGTCGTTTCAATCTAACTTTATGCATGTTTATACGTGAACATGTACAAAGTTGTTTTTTTTTTTTTTCAATTCGCTATGAAATTGATTTTTTATTTTTATATCCATCGTCAAAAGACGACGGTATATTAGATTTGCATTTCCGCTTGTAACACCCAATAGTCCAGAAATACCCAGTGGATCATGTGACGCAGAGAACATCCCAAATTGGTAGGTAAATATTTCAATGAATACCTTTTGAAAAAATGGACATAGAAAGTCTTAGAAGATGTGATCTTAATCACAGTCCGCCAAACGGACTAGATGACTAGAGAAAACCGTTTTGAATTTTTATACGTAAGTCAGTCAGTCAGTCAGAATTTGTAGCAAACATTCTCTAGGACAATTTGAAAGACGCAAAGCAACAAAATTTCTTTGCTTGCGTGCAATAAGAGACAGCATTGTGTTTAGTTGGCTTAAAAGCTTCCTCTATTCGCGAGACCATCTTGTCATCAAATGTTTGGATGAAGGCTCCATTGACTGTCACGTATCCCTTATGTGGTGTTTATCTCGCAACTCGGTGTTGCGTGGTAGCAGTAACGCAAAGCGCTGCCATTTAATTAACTAATAAATGCTTTAGAACTCCAAGTTGCGAAAAAAAAGTCTTATAGTACGATTGATATAAATTTAAGAAGATCATAATTGATACCATATGCAAGCAGAAGTTTTGCATTGATCAAAGTACCTACCCTTCGAAGCTAAAGAGCACAGCTGAAAAGTATCTAACAGTAAGGAAGATACTTAATTTTGATGACAACTTTCACAGTTCCTGATATGAAAATTCAGCTAATTTACATACTCAGGCTAATGGGCCGGTCAGTTGGCTTCAAGGACATCCAAAAGAAACGTTTAGCAGTTTTTAGCATTACATATTTTAAAGCCTGCAGATCTTTTCGCCAGCCATCACTTAAAACAAATACATTCCTTTGTACCGTTGATCCCATTTGCGGCATTCTTTGGATTTAACAAAAAGCGTTAAAATAAAAGAGAACAAAGTAAATTTAAATACAATGTTCAAATCAATTTGGAAGAGGAAGACTTAAAAATTTTATTTTCGCTTGCAAGAGAATTTCCTCAAAGTAATTGATGAAAATTGTAATTATCTTGCGAATTCGCGAGATCATAATCAATAACCAATTGACGAGACATTTACAATCTAATCGAATAACGGGTCCTTAGTTGATGCAAAAATTGATGCATTTGTGACTTAATGGCTTCCCTTAATGAAAAGTGGAACAGTGAACCAAGATCGAGATAGCTCCCATAAAGGATATGGTATAACTCCCGTGAACGTAAGTGAATTGATAAATTCTTGGGCACCTGCTTTCAATATTTTTCGTCACGAAAAACAATTTTGCCCAGATTGAAGAAACAAAAGAAAAAAAACACCGTTCTATAGAGAACGCGGGAAATCCCAGTGGCTTCAGATGATAAAATGTTAACTTATTCTCAAAATAAAATCACTCAACAATTGCCTGCGTGCAATTGCAGCCGTCAACAACATTTTACGAATCCTGAACGCTGAAAGCGAGCATGAGCAACATGATCCAATTAAAGATCGAGAATGTTTTTTTCTTGGAGACTGACTGATTAAAAGTAACATAATTTTATTTAATTTTCTTTTTTGTTTAAGGTTACAATGACTCGATTGAACGATGAAAATCGAGCAGAAGCATTGGCAATCTTACTCATATGGTATGCGATCTGTTATAGACTGCAAGATAATGCAATTATGAGATGAATAAACATTAGCTGTACGATGAGTATACGTTGCTCACTTATCTCATATTAAATTAATTAATTATTTATTTATTTTTTAATTACATAATCTAAATATATCAAATAATTTATAATTATGTTTATGAGTGTATTAGCGACACACCCTTTCCGTCTTTGTCCTTTAAACAACCACCTAATGTTTACTGACTTAACAAATTAATTGAAATTTATTTCTCTCTAAGCTTAAAAGCGCCCACCAGGTGGTCTTCATTCGGTTTGTTTTTTTTTTGTTTGTGTTTGTGTTTGTATTTGTTTTATTTTATTTTATTTTATTTTCCGCTTTTTCTTTCTTGTGCAAATTTCTTAAATGACAACTTTATTGTTTTTAAAAAAGAGAGAAAAAAAGTTCGCTTAATAGTTTCTTTTTGTTGTTTCTTCCAATCGAAGTCATTAAAAGTTAATCATTTGATTTAATCAGTACGGCAATAATCATAACAGCAACAATAACAATAATAATACATAATTAAGTATCGAAACAGAGAAGGTGTTAAATCCAGAATATTATATTATATGAAATGACATCAGATGATTTAATGTGATTTTTGTAGTTCTATGACATGTGAACTTAAATCAATTAAAGATCATTGAGTTAAGATAATTGCGAATTCCGCTAATAATGAATATCAACGTTAATGCCGGTGCCAGTTAGATTATCAAGTGCTTCTCGATTACTTGTTTAAAAATTCTTCGATTTTATATACAAAACAATTTTAATTTAAAGAATAAATTGTGTGAAATAATAGAAAAATATATATATATATATATATGTACGTAAGTGTACAGTGCACTGTACACTGTATAATTAAGTGTGTAATAAAAAATTCCTAGCAATTTTTTCATTGTATCATATTAACATTAATTAAAGGAAATTCTTAACAAAGTGGAATTAGATGAATTTCAAACTTTTGATACCCATCATCGAAGGATGAGGGGTATATTCATTTTGTCAAAGCGTTTGCAACGCCCAGAAGGAACCTTGTGAGATATATATATATATATATATATATATATTTATGAACAGCATCAAATTATGAATCGATTTAAGCTTATCTGTCTGTCCGTCTGTGTTAATATCTATCCTGAACATTTTCTCCAAAAATTAAGTTATCGACTTCAAGGTCGGCCGAAACACTGGAAGTTCTCGCAGGCACGTTAATATTGAAAATGAGCCGAATTGGTGGAACGGCACGTGTACGGTACCACGTAAAGTGAGAACAACTCTGTTTTTCAAAAGGAATAAAACATTGTTCTTTCTCTCATTATTCATACACTAAAGGACGTAAATGTACAGAAAGATGAATGTATATTCAATGGGTGAGACTGTAGTATCTGCCCAAAGTGGAAAGAATTGACCGCGCCTACCCTATACTATGTTATAGCATAACAAAATTTAATTTCTTTTTCAATACCACTATAACTGCAGAATCCATCTGCAAAAACCCCATAAAGTATATAAACTCTTGGCCAGTTTCCAATTCGAAATGCGCCTAAGCGCGTGCGTCTGTTCGTCTGTCCAAGTACGTAATATTTGTGGTAAACACCTTTCCGTTTGCGAAAATGAAGACATCGTCTCCAAATTCGCAAAACGATTGGAAAATGACCGAAATTTTTCAAAGAGCACGTCTATAAGACCCATATGCCTATTTTGCAAAAACTGTGAACATTTTAGCTGGTTACTCATAAACTACTACATTGACAGTGAAAGTTTAGTTCTTTTCCCTTTTTGAGTCTTTTTAAGGATAACGGTGATGGGTATAAAAGATTCGGTTGCGGCCAAATATAGTTTTCTCACTCGTCTTTATTAATACGTTTTCTTAAAATAAATCATTAATGAAGTAAAAAAAAGAAAAGAAAAAAAAAAAAAAAAAATCTTTAATATAATCATACACCAACATGACATTTTTAGGCCTTTTTTTCTACTCAAATGTTATTTTGGTTTTATAACTCAATTTTCTTTAATTAAGTCTGATAAATGATATCATTGACCAGGAACATAAATCTCTTTCTATTAATTTTAACGGTTCATCCATTAAATTTCGAATTTTTAGAGAGAAAAACACACATAACCCGCAAGTTAGCTGCTGCTTTTTTACAATAGTTTAACAGCTGGAGTCTCTTTTTCGGTTTAGCATTTTTTCTACTTTCTTCGTTTTGAATTGATCGTTTAATAGCATTAAGCTGTGAAGAAAATTGATTTGAAATTAATGCAGAAATTTATAATAAAGTAAATCAGGACAAAGAGAGAGAGAGAGAGAAGTTGTGTTATATATATAGGCAGCGTTGACCTTTAGTTTAGCTTCACATCTTACAAAAAAAAAAAAAAAATTAAGAATAAAATCTTTATTTATGAGTTTCTTTAAGAACTTAAAACTACCGAAAAACTCACCACAACCTGTTGATGTTACTTAGCGTAGCTAAACGGAGATATAATCAATTGAAATTTTTAAATATTATTTCTTAGCAGCTGCTTTAAATGCACGATTTTTAAATATGTTTTGTTTCTTCTCGTTGTTTTTTTTTTTTTTTCTTTTTTTGTTTTTCTCTGTTTTTGATTTTTCGATTTCTTCTTATTAATAATCGCTTAAGTGTATTTGTTGCATTTGATTTTAATGACCTTAACTTTTTTTAAGCAGGATCAGATGAAGTTGTTTTTCAAAACACTCCCACTCAGTAAGCATTGAAATAAATTATAAAAAGTTTATCCTATCCGAAGCAGAATAAAGCAAAGCAATGAAGAAGGTATTCAACCTTAAGCTGTTCTCTTTTATGGCAATGATGCCACTTTATCTGACACTGTTGTCATTCTAAATTAACACCTGAGTGAAACCAAACTTAAATATTAGATATATACATGTATAGATATTTATATATATATATATACTTATTTACAGAAAAAACTTCGCAGAGCATTAATACCTTAACCCCGAAATAATATTTCACAATGTTCACACATACCAAAGCAATCATTGACTTGAGATGCTTCAAGATCTTTATTTTAATACTTTTTTTGTACCATTCAAATAAAATAATGTGTTTTGGTTTTCGAGAGAGACGATAATATAAACAGTTTACCAATAAAGTTAGAAACTGTGATAAAAAACAAATAAAAACTTTTTTTTTTTTATTTTAAACTCGATGTTAATTCTTGCTACATCTTTAGACAGCGAGCACAGTTCCATTAATTCACTTACATAACGCTAATATTGATTAAACAGAAAAAAAAACAAAAACAAAACAAATCGCTTAACTTGCAGAAGAACGAATGCAACGTCTCGTTAAACAGTTAATATTGAAACAGATACATTTTGTCCGTCGTCCTTTTGCACTACAACCGCAATCTCATCAATATAAGTCACTTTTATTTCCGACGCAAATATCTTCCCCTTAAGTCATTGCTCAAAATAGGAGTGTAGTACACATTCACATTTGATGCATACGCTTAACAGCGTACTGTATCACATCCGTGTTCACTATCATAGAGAACAAAATCATATAAACTTAGATATAAAATCAAAATCAAAAATCAAGTAAGAAAATTATAGCCGGTCGCGATCGAACCTAAAAACAAGGGTGAGGTTGGTCTTTTCTATTTTCAGAATAAAAGTGGAAATTATATGGCAAAGGTGTTCGTAGTGTTTGCTGCGTAGGCGTGTGTATGAACGTTGTAGGCACGTCCTTTGATCGGTTTATGTCATTTTCAAATTCTCTTACAAGTTTGTACGGTAAATGTTTACCATAGAGACTACACAGACGGTTAGATGGACAGACGAACAGACGCACACGCTTAGGCGCATTTCGAATTGGAAACTGGCCAAGTGTTTATATACTTTATGGGGTTTTTGCGGTATTGAAAAAGAAATTAAATTTTGATATGCTATAACATGGTATAGGGTAGGCGCGATCAATTCTTTCCACTTTGGGCAGATACTACAGTCTCACCCATTGAATATACATTCATCTTTCTGTACATTTACGTCGTCCTTTAGTTTATAAATAATGAGAGAAAGAACAATGTTTTATTCCTTTTGAAAAACAGAGTTGTTCTCACTTTACGTGGTACCGTACACGTGCCGTTCCATCAATTTGGCTCATTTTCAATATTAACGTGCCTGCGAGAACTTCCAGTGTTTCGGCCGACCTTGAAGTCGATAACTTAATTTTTGGAGAAAATGTTCAGAATAGATATTAAACAGACGGACAGACAGATAAACTTAAGTCGATTCATAATTTGATGGTGTTCATAAATACATATACATATTGATATATTTCTGAAGCTTCCTTCTGGGATTGCAAACGTTTTGACAAAATGAATATACTCCTCATTTTTCGGTGATGTGTATTAAAGCGTGTACCGTATTGTATCGAAACCATGTTTATAAGCACCCGGTGGCGCCTGCATATGTGTAAGTCGTTTAACACTAAAGGATCAAAAGAATACTTGCTGCGATAACTTTGGAACATACTTCGTATATGAGCAGCTGTAAAAGCTTGATAAAAACCAAAGTGCGTTAGTAATACAAGATTATCAATTTTGTGATTCAAGGCATCATATATTTAGCGTAATGTTTGTCCTTTTACAATGCGGATCGTTTAAAGTAGGATTGGTCAATGAGACGGGGCAGTAACATTTTTTTGCAAAACTGCACCTTATTCGTCAATATAGTCTTACGAGTATATTCGACGTAAGCAGAGTAAGATTTCGGCTAAAAGTGTTAGTAGCACAACGTACCTTTAACATCTGGATACATTTCTTATAGAGCGATTTGTCGATAGTGTCAAAATAAGTTTCACTTCCCGCAATGACTTCGTCGTCCAATTGAAAACTTACTTCCATTCTTTTGAGATTGTCAAAGAGATTAGTTAAGGGGTTAAAAGTCTGGAGGATATGATGAGCACTCATGCAATCTCTCACGACTAAGCCTTTATTGAATATATGACAAACACGTTCTTCGACAAACCCGTTCTCTTCAAAGCACTTGCTATCTCTGTAACCTTAATTGGACAATCATGCAAGACTTGCTAGCAGAACTTTAGCGATGTTTTTAGCAGTGGCTACAATTTTCGGCCGACCCGAGCTTAGCTACTCACAATTTCATCGCGGGAAATGATAGGGCAGAACCCGCGAACATAGCGTCCAATCCTCCTTCAATGTGTGTATTGCGTTACACTCAACAATAGTCTGAAATGTCTGAAATTACGTTAAGTACCTATTAACGACTACAGAAACATATTCGCCAACTTTGAATCAGCTTGAATTCTGTAGCTTCTAATTTCGGTTTAAGTAATCGCCGCCGGTTGTATAATCGAAAGGAGTCATTCATCTCTTTTGCACAATTCTCTTTTCATATTTCTATAGAAAGCATCCTTTACACTTTCTTTGCTGTAATCTTCGGTTCTCCAATGATCTCTTTTTTGTAATCATTGCCTCAATTTGACACCCACAGTTTGTGCTGCCGTCAAGTTTCATACGCTTGCGATGTAACCCATTGTACTATCAGTAAATGATAATTTTAAAACTGACAGATGTATGATAATAATATTTTTTAAGTTACTCCAGCTCCGTTAAAGAGCATTTCGTTTTGTTTATCAAAAAAAAAAAAAAAAAAAACGTATAGTTTTCTGCAGTCTATTATCCTAATAAAAGTGTTGTCATTTTCATTGATGTAAGCGCGAAATTGATGATCAAAAATTTGATTTAAACCTTGCGAAGATAATACCTATCGCAGGCCTACACGATTATGGACTTAAGAGTAGACGACGTATCGCTACAGTCTGCCGTCCATAGTAAATATAAAAGAAAAACACACTTTATGTGATGTAAATTTCCTTTGACGGCAAATTCTCCAATTCTCTTACTTTATTGCAATCGCAATTAAACTTCACAACTCGGCTGACTTGCTGCAAGCTTGTTGCAGCAGATTCTTTGCTTTTACTATACTTTTAATTTCCCACATGCTTAACGTGTATTTTCGTTTCGGCATCTTGGATTACTTGAAGTGTCTTGTATGTAATGTTAACTTTTTCAAATGTCTACCAGTTCATATTTATAATCAGTGGGTGTATGTATGTAAATCAGTTTAAATTTTTCCTGCGTTTGCTTTAAGTGTATTTCGTTTCTTGCTGCTTGCGTTACTTGTGTTATGTTTTATATACAAATATTGTATCTAATGACGTGTTGTGTTTGAGACTTTAATTATTCAAATCTCTCTCTTACTGTCGCTTTCCTTCTCTCTCTTTCTTTCTCATCTTTTCAATTATTTTTATGTTAATGACTATTACAGTAAAACATTGTTGTATTAGGTGGCAACATTGAGTGTGCTACTTAAGCACAAAACATACATAAAACATACATATTAAATACATTTGCCATTAGTTTGATATTTGTCATACAAACCGATCAAATTATGAAGACAGTTAGGTTAGAATGTATATATATATAACACTCCAATGTATGATTATAAAATAAGGTAAAACACTGAATAATTTCTTTTAATTATAAACATTTTTGCGTTTTTTTCGCAATGCCTCATACACTTCCAGGAAATATATATCAACTTATAGTGTAGAGTAAATCTTATTCATTTATTTCATTGGGAAGGAAAAAAAATTCTCCTTTCTCGTAATCACGACATTGAAGTGTTGATTGGAAAAAACAAAACTCGGGTCTTTTAATAATCTATTTATTCATTTTCATTTAATCAGTTCAGGCATGATTTTATTTTACTGCTTTCCTCATATGGAGAAGTTTCATCGAGTCGTCAATGATAGTTCAAAGGCAAGATATTTTTGCTAAATTACAAGCAAACACTTTTTTCTTTTTTTTTTGAATTAACCGGAAGTATGCATTACCGATATCAAATGGACTGCATTCCAATTAGAAAGGTCCCCACCACTCTCAATAATCGAACAGCTCCTCGGCCAGATTGCGTCACAGCTTTAGTTCTAAAGAAGTGTTCTGCCCCGCTCGCCACGTTGGTACGCAGTCTCTTCAATAGGTGTTATCAAGTTGGCACCCGTACCCAACAAGGGTAAGTCCACACTTCTTGCTAATTACCATCCGATTGCTATATGGTCTACAATAATCCGAACCATGGCAACCGTGGTCAGGTACCATCTGGTAAGCTGTGTGGAATGCAATAATCCAATTTCCCATAGTCAATATGGCTTTCAAAAAAATCGGGCATCTGGGGCCTAATGTCCTAGCTTCGCGAAAAATGGGGCCGAGCTATTCGCCATTTCGACGAAAGCAAAGGATATCTCAATGACTATCGAGAAACTATGCCATAGTGCTTTAGTTTCCAAACTGATTGCGATAGGGATCGATGAGAATTCCGCTAGATTTATATCGAGTTTCCTGAATAACCATTTGATAAGACCTGTAAAAGGCGGATTTACCTCAAACAAATTCTACTTAAATGCGCGAGTGCCACAAGTCCATTCTAATTCGCTTTTCCTGCGGTTCATCAATAACCTTCTGCACGTGAAAGGAAGCCCCATTTCTTCATTTGCAGAACATAACCCCTTGTGTCGCTTACTCTTTTTTATCGGGAAACCCAGTAGCACCGAAATGCACAATAAACGCTGCATGATGAATGACATATTACATCGAAACCCCATAAAACTAACAGAGTGGGGCCAAGCTAATAAGGTGAACTTTGATGCCAACAAAACAAAGTACTGTGTTTGAAGGAGTAGACATAGTAACAAACAGGCCCCTTCCTTTGGCCATGCCAATGTAAAAGAATGCGCAATCCTTGATGTTCTGGGCATGAGAATACAAACTGATGCTCGTTGGACAGAACATGTATTGATGGAGTGTCGAAAGATGCCGTCAATGGCCTGGACTTTTTAAAGTGTTCTAAAAATTACTTCACCACAAGCGATATCCGTTTCCCCATTTGTACCACTAATATCCGCTCAGAATTAGTGCATAACTCGCATGTGTAGGCGGGCGCCTCCAAATTTTGGCTGCAAACACTCGGCCGCATACAATGACCTGAGCCTCGTCGTGGGTAAGAGATTTGTTCATTAATTAAGTTCTGTAACTGATTTACGGGACATACATGCTTTCTCAGGATTGTCGTCCACTCATCCTGGAACTGACTGTGTATCGCACTGCAAATTAACGCGACTCCCCATTCTTTACTGACATAGCAAGCCTTGAAACAATCTACCGGCGGGAGTCTTTTCCGCAGTGCCCGATGTTTCCACGTTTACTCAAACGTACACGAATACTCTTCTCTCCTTCCATCCTTCTTCTACGTACAAGCCTTCCAGGCCACAATTGTGCCTGTGCTTATGGGGGGCATCCCCTGAATGGCTGATCATATACCAAAAACAAAATTGGTAAAAAGTTCCCGCGCCATTCCCAATGCAGCAAAGATTGAAGTACGAGTTTGGAGACAGAACGTTTTTAAGAATTTTTGAACCGAACCTATTGAAGTAGTTGCATCGAGCACTCAATGCTAATCGCATATATACACGATCATTTGAGCCCACCTGACGTTGAATTTTTCTTGACTGAGAGATAGGAAAAGTGAAATATCTTATTAAGTAGATCCACTTTTCAAGCATAACGGTTCGGCGGAATTTGCTGTCAGTTTGCTGTAATTGTGGATTTTAGCATTTCATATAAATAGAGTCCCCCCTCTTAAAGAAGGACAAATTGCGTTTAGGAAATACTTTCATAGGTAAGCGACGTCTCGATCGGCTGTTAGTGTTTTTTATATATATAATTATAAAGAAATATAATTATAAAGAAAAAAATTTATTGAAATTTTTCTAGATTTTCTTAAATTTTCCTTTTGCAATATATTATAGTTACCATAAAGGAAAGACTTAAGCAAAAAACTTGATTTTTCTTTTCACAAATTTAATAAAATTTTAAACGTTTGCAAGCCGAGATTTATTAAAGGAATTATTTACTTTTTATAAGATTTATATGCCAGCTTTCCCCTTAACCTATCTATCTCTTTTACTCTTTTAGATTTTTCGGTTTTTGTTTTTATTTTTGTTTTCCTTTTCTTTTTTTTTTTTTCTTTTTCTTTTAACGCCTTTTTATATCTGAGCAATGCAGCGATTTAATGACACAACTTAGCTCTTTTTTTTTCCAAAGTTATTGTTGAATTAAATAAAAATGTTTATGACCAAGTCATTAAAATGCTTTAGTTTTTATAGCTAATTGTAAACCATTAATATATAAACTTAATAAAAATTATTATTTTTCTGGCAGAGAGATACACAGCCAGCCAGCTTTCAATTCAATCATATGATAAATCAGCGAGATGTAGTAAAGTTTTTTCTTTTCTGCTTTTTTTTCATTTTTTCTTCTCTTTTCATCTTTTATGGCAGATGGGTTAGACCTACATGTATATACATACGTAAGTATACATAAAGGTAGGTAGGTATGAATGCATGAATGTAGACGTACTCTGAAAACTCAAACAATTATTGTGCAATTTAAGCCAAACACAACAAAGTATTAATTTCTTTAGCAACCAACCAACCACAACACTAAAGTTTAACAACTTAAGCCTGGGAAGATGAAAAAGCATAAAGCTCGCTGTGTGCGTATGTAATGCTGTGTTAATCACTTAAACGGCACCTTAGGCAAATGACCACCATCAGATGCACTGGTTTTTCTAGTACTCAAAAATATTTCTTCTTCTTCTTCTTCTTTTTCGAATACTACTACTACTACTACTACTACTACTACTACTACTACTAGTACTACTACTACTACTACTACTATAACTGCTACCACTACTGCCACCAGTACTATCACTATTGTAACTACAAATACGACCACAAATGCAATTACAATTACTACTGATACGGCCTCGTATGAAGATATATACGCGCAACATTTGAACTTGAGTCGCACTAAGGCAACTGAAAAGTGTTTTGCTAAATGTTGTTTTAAATGTTTAATCATTTCCTTGAGCACATTAAGGGCAACAGCAAACATTCAATAGTGATGCTTTTGTCTTTTTTGTATTATTATTGTTGTTATTATTGCTGTTGCTGGATACGCGATAAACTGTATGTGTTCTAATTGCTACACAATGCATCGACAATTACCGACATGATGATTTGTCATAAGTTTTTCTTTTTATATTTTGTATGTATATACGTATACATAATATACAGTATATGCATAAACTTACTTACATGTATATTTGACTGCCACTCGCAATTTGCTAATGATGATGGTAAAGCTCTCAGTCATTAATTATTGAAACATACACAAACTCTCTTACGGAGCAAAAATAAAATAAAGTAAACGACAAAGAAAAAGAAACAGAAACAGTAACAGAAAAAGATAAAGATAAACAACAAGCCCAGAGAACAGCAGAATCCAGCAACAGAACGTTAAACATAAAAAGCCATTTTTGTTATATCATGCTGACAATGATCGAGGAGAGCATTCATTCATTTATTCAATGTGAAATGACCTTTTAATAAAATATTTTAATTTCATAATAATTGACAACAGACATATAATGCATACGAACACACTTACGAACAGATATACTAATTAAAGTTATTTAGAGCAACTGACTGCTGCACTGATGAGAAACACTTTTAAAAGGCGAAATATTTGCCGTGCTATCGTCTCATTCTTCCTTCTTCTTTTTTCTTTCTTCCTTATTTATTTATTTAGTTTTCCCGTTTGCCCGCAGGAATTCTTAGATGTGTCAAAATTCAATTAGTCGTTGTGACATTTAGTGGCTTAAGGCCGAAAAGCTAAGCGATATTTGATTTACTTTCATACGCACGTATGCGCTCGTACAAGTTTATAATTTGCGGTTCTTTCGACACTCACCTCTCCAAAAAGTAATTAGTTTTTTTATGCTCTTTTGCTTGATGCTCGGAATTTTTCCCATTTTTGTAACTATTGGCAAAAAGAAATAAATAAATATATGTAGTCATACATCATACACATGAAAGAGACTGGCCGTGTAAGTTTCGTGAATGGAGTTTTGCTTTTGTATATCGTTCACACGTTCACCCAACTACGTTTGTATTACCTGTGACAGATTGCTAGGCTATTGCTGATACAAGAAGATGCATACATAGAAGCGCTTGTGCCTCCAACTTTGTTATACAGCGAAGATCTGTTTTAATGAACATCCTATTATTGGAGGTTTCCATTGCTGGGGAAAATTCATTTCAATTAGCTTGCCAATGAGGATGCGATTAATTACTAAATATACGGATTAAATGCAAAAACCCACATTCAGGACAATGACAAGGGCAGCCAGCCACTTACTTCCCCAACAATATATCAAAGACACTTACAGATAGAGCCAACTTCTATTTTATCGATTGCTTGTTTGTCGGTCTGTCCGTTTGTCCGCCTGTCCGCCTTGTTTTCGTGTGTTCAACTCAGAGGCCATATTGTTGAGATAAAAATTTTTTGATGGAATTCGGTGAATAGAAATGTTTTGACCTCAAGGGCGAATAATTTTCAGAGCCCTTTCGATGTTTCCTGGTGTAAACATCGTTGGTGCGCGTCTATTGCATTCAGCATTATCGATGTTGACCTCATTGAAAATCAACAAGCAGTCGACAAATTGTTGCTGCCGACGAAGAAGGCTGTTCATTGTCAATTTTCAGAAATAAATGTTACCGTTGAAGCAACAAGCTCACACCATCGTCATCAATACACGAAATGATGACTTTGTCCATCCTTTCGAAAATAACGATATTGGACTCATTGATCGAAATGTCAAGAAATTTTGATAGGCCTAATATAAGTATTAGCACTTTTTATTAATTGTGCAAATTTTTTACTATATACCAAATCTATATGTCAATGTCTGGAATTATTGATCGGTGCATTATTTACATATATATGTTTATATTTATATACATTTCGTATTTCGGAAAAATTGAAAAGCATTTCTCAACAAAAATCCATTAGATCAACTTCTTCGAGACGACTCTTGGTTAAATATACACCTTTCGAAAAATTCTGCTAAGAAATTAAAAGTGTAGGATAAATTATAGGTTGTCTTGATAGTTTTCCCGTTAGTTCCTTCTTTGACGGACGCAACCAAAAGACGTCTTTCAAGCAATCAATTTTGAGGATCAATATTTAAACATATCATCAATTAACAAAAAAATTTAATTGTACCGGAAAAAACCGTATCTACGATAAATTTCAATGCTTTAATTTGGTTTCTTTGCTTTAGAGCTCTAGAGTAACATTCCTTCGCAGAATACGTGCCGCTTATTTTAGACTTTTCTCATTAATGAAAAGATGAAAGAATCGTTTTTTAACTGAAAGTTACGCTTTTTCATTCAATCTGTTGCCAATAGGACAAAAACCAATATTTTTTTCGATATTCCCTAGGTGTTGCGCTAACGAAGACTAAATCATCTCGTTTTTATTATTTTCAGACTCAAATTTGCATCAAAAGACGCGTCGGCCCCAAAGCCGCCAATATGACCCGAATGTTACTAGCTTTGAACAGCAATTGTTACGCAAATCCCACAGTTGACCATTTGAATTTTGTCTGAGAAGTTGTCGATTCCTTCGCGAAGCCCGGCTGGCGATTGTCGATAAGATTAACAACAATTCGTAGAACATTTCGCAGAGAGAGGAATCAACACGACATTGTCCCAACTATGAAAGTAGGTGCTGATAACTTGCTTATGAACAGCTATATAAGCAGAATATTTGAGCAAGGCAGAGAGAGAGAGAGAGAGGGAGAGAGGGAGAGAGAGAGTTGAATTGTAATATTCGAACGGGTAAGAACGGCAAAAGCATTGTATGCATAAATTCCTGTAAATAATTTGTCAATAGATCTCCCATGAACCTATGCTATCCCAAAATTGACAATTCATTGCTACGAACTTAATATCGAAAGGCGTTGATTGAAAATCTAAAATCAGAAAAGGCAATATTTGCTTAATAGCCACCTCTTATATTGTTATGCCATTAACGACAAAAAAAAAAAAATGCTTACTTTTAAGCAATTGCAGTGACATGCCCTTTTCATTAAAAAACAAGAATCCCAAGCAAGTTTTAATTAAAAGCAGATATTGATCTAAAATTGAATACAAAAATATTTGTGACATATTCGGCTTTAGTGGGTTGTGATGGAATCGGATGGGGATGTTTAATTCACAAGAGCACCGTTACGATCGATAGGACGAATGGACGTTGAGCCTTGTACGAGCAATTCATAAATTCTGATTGACTCTTCAATTCTTGAGCACGGAACACTTTGCCATTTCTGTGCATCGATTAACGGCGGCCAGTATAAAAAATTCGCTCTAAAGCGAAAATAATTTCGATTTGCGAGCTTAAGTATACAAAGAAGCCACAAAAAGTATTTGTGGGGGAACGAAATGTACGCATTTAAGTGTCCTCCTCATTTAAAGCGATGTATCTAAGAAGTTGTTGAACGTAATAAATCAATATTTTGACATTCGCCAGAGCCAGAGCCAATATTTCGAACTTATATCCATGCTCTTGCATGTTCGCCTGGAATGACTTGCAAGGCAAATGCGACTTCTTCGCTGTACTAAGAATTTCCTGCGTCCCTTCTTTGATATTTGATTGTCTTCTTTACAAAGAAACACAATTAGTTTTGAAGGGTTCCATTTATATAACAGAGCATGTTTAATATAACATATATATATATATATAACATATTAACATGTGTGATATTTATGTGATATT
>CCAG010017739.1:0-12680 GCA_001077435.1 Glossina morsitans morsitans | reverse complement strand
TTTTGATGATTTTCTTTTTTGCTCGATTAATAAACACTTGTAACACTTTAAATACGGTCCCTTAAGTGTAGGTGTATACTCATATATGTTATATATATATACATTTGTGTAACAACTACAAGGAATTGAGAAATATTACCATTAATAAAAAGTAGGATGATTATAAGCAACTAAGACTACTATCGCTCCCTTTTGTTTTTAAAGGTTTGACTATACGGTTAGTTCAGTTAGTTCAGTAAAGTTAAATATTTTATTGAAATTTTTGCGTTGAATTGGTCCAAGTATTTTCAAGATGTCAAGATAAAGGGTTAGAGGCTACGAACATGGATTTTCAAATTCGAAATCGATTTTCTTTTAAAACTAGACATCATTGAAAGCAACGCAGTTATGGCAACTTTGAGTTCATTGTCAATTAAAATGCAGAGGAGTTTTCGAAGATTTAATTTAGAATTTAGTAAACGACTTGAAACACTTTCAATGTAATGATAACTTGAATCACAGACGAAGTAAAAATTGTCACAGAATTATGCCGGTACATATCCGATTTGACGAATAGCTCTATGCGTAGAAAAAAAGAAAAAAGCAAAGTGAGACAGATCTTCATTCCCATTGTGGATCATATCGGACACTATATATCACTTAAAAATCGCTGCTTTTAATTGAATATCATTGCCGCATTTCGACATTTTCCAATATTCGACATTATCCGAACTAAAGGCAAATTTCCTATGCAATTCTTCTCTGACTGCTATATAGGAGAAGTAAAATTATTCCTTTAATTGTTATACTTGAAAATAAGCTCTTTAAGCATCGTATACGTATAAAATAAATATATTCGCGATTAGTCTGTCTATCGGTCCGCTTGCCAACTTCTTCTTCTTCTTCATTTTATATGAACGTAACATATTCGTTGGCAATTGATTAAAACAGCTCGTTTCCAAAAGAGGGCGTAGTCCGCCTACAGTAGATAAAAAACGATTTTTCACAATCTATGGTAGATATTGACCTAAAGATTTGAATTAAAAAACTGCTGTAGATCGGTCAACTGACACGCCTAGAATTAATAAAATCCTTTGTAGTTTTTATGTAAACGATCACTATTAGAGACAAAGGAATATTAGTGGGTTACTTTAAGGTAGGGATCAGTTACCAGCCTGCCGATATCGAGTCAACTCCGTAGCTGCCGATTATCGAAACCTTGTAACAAATATAGTGAGTGTTTACAGCAGTCGATAAAACATGCAATTTTTCAATTGTGAGATTACTGCCGAGTACAATCTTCCAATCACGATCGAGCTTACTCTCGATATCGACATGGTTTTTAGCTTTTTCAAATGCCTTTTAATTGCTTTGGCTATTCCTGCCGAAGAAACACGGTTTTTGGAAACAATTAACAATTTCCGAGCACTTTTTCACCTATACAAGTCCATTAAAATATATTAATAGTTCTTAAATTAATTAAAAAGTGGATTTTTCGAACTTTTCTCGTATATAATTTTAAAAATTGTACTTTTAGGTAAGTGATTTCAAGCAAGAAGGCATTGTGAAGCGAGGGCTCGCGGGCTGTATTCGGCTCATGATGTCGTCGAATCCGGCACGATACGTTCAAAATTTTCACTAATTCAATTTGCCCGCACATAGAAAATAAGTGGACCTTGTTTTGGTCCATGGCGTAATATGAAAATTATAATAAAATCGGCCCGCTGATTGAAAAAATTGTCCATCCCTGATTTAAAGGTTTGTGAATCTTATTAAATTCCTGTTAAGTGTGCGTGTGCATATATATGTGTGTATGTATGTGTGTGTGTGTGTGTGTTGTGTGTGTGTTTATTAACTTGAAATTGTTCCCATTTCCTACTTTTGAGCTTTTTTTCTTTTATTTTAAATAAAATTAAGCAATAAATGTTTTTGTTTTTTCATTATTTCTTTCTTTTTTTGCTCTTTTTATATTAATGAACTTTATTCGGTCCCTTATGATTCACTTGCATGCCAAGCATTAGCTTTGACTCTTCATATCCCCTTACCTTTCATTCATTGATTGCATTTGCTTAGGTCGTCATAAATATTATTTGGTGGGGGTCGGAGGGGTGAAGGAGGGGGGTGAGGGGAAGTACTATAATAAATAGCATTAAATGTGGGTTAAGGCGGTTCAAATGCAATCGTCGTTATTGCTGCCGTTGCCTTTGCCTTTGCTGTTTTTGGTTCTGTTTTTTTATCAATCTATATATTTATGCCGTGCATTTCAAGTTGTGCCAACAACTAGACTCCGCATGAGGTCAATTGATTTTTATTTGTTTTTTTTTTTTTGTTATGTTTTTTATATTTATTTATTTATTGTTATTACTGCTCTTATGTGCTTTTTAGTTTTTAACGATATTTTGTAATTGTTTGTAATATGAGTTTAATGCTCAGAGTCATTGTCAAATTAAGCTGACGAGAACTTTACAAATTTTCTTAATCTCTTTCTAAAAAGTTGATCAACATATTCTTTTTTTAAAAAACGCTTAGTACGTTTTCTTTTTCTTTTACAGCACGTATGCTAATGTGTGTATGTAACATAACTAGGACGATGTTTTATAAAAACTATGGAGTGAAAATGTAACATCGCAATGAAAATGAAGTGAGTTTCAGATTTTTGCGAACGTTTCGAAACCTTCGAATAATCAACATTTAGGTCAGAGCCGACTTCCGAGTCGAATGGATAATAGCTCTCATTTGATTAACCAGATTGACATATCAAACAATTTTTTTTCTCATGCGTAAAACTTCGAAATATAAACACGAACTAAAATTGACACATTGACTCAGTCAACAAGTGAAATGATTATAGTGGGCCACGGAATACCATTAAAAATCCTACACAACTTCGCTTAAATTAGTTACTCATATAACGACTATTCAAAATAAGGCAGCAGTGACCGAATCATTTAAATAGCGTTCGTGTTTGTCCCAAAAATTGCTACCTATATGTTAAGCAGAGAAATACACTGACACAGACAGATCAGTTTAAGTCCATTCGGAAGTGTAATTTTGAATTGATCGAAATAATAAAAGATGTATCTATCTGAGGTATTCCTGGGTGTCGTGTGCAATCGTACCAATCTAATATACCCTTACACCATAAGTAGTGTAGAGTACAAAAAAAGTACAATTGTGGGAAAATTTTCTTTAATAAAATGTGATATCACTTCTAGTCTCTACAGTTTTAAATTGGATTTCAATGGATTGGTGATTATTTCGAAATAATCAGCTAATCAATGCTCTCCTTCATATTTGCGCCATCATGTCGAAAGAGCAATTCATCTTGTGAAGCCGTCCTCAAAAGGATTAATATTTTGGTATCGTCGTAGGAACACACGTTCTCCTCGAACATAGAAAACTAGCAGAGGTCATTACCGCAAGTGAGAATCCGAAGATGCAATATGTGATGAATGCTGTGGATTGTGTAGTGCTTTGAAAATTTCCTTTGCAGATTTTCCAATTTGAAGACGAATATATCCGCTTGAGGCCTTTTTTATTCTCCTTTTAGACACTGACGATTTTGCACTTCCTGTTATGCTCAACTCACGTATTTTATGTGTTGCATTATAGATTGATTTCAACATGCGCGCAGCTATGGTTTGCTGGTCTAATCTACATCTCCTTAACTACAGCCAAAACCAATATAATACCCGGTTCCTAGAGGGCGAATCCTTCGGTTACAAACGTTAGTTTTCCTTCCTCGCCTGCGTTATCCGTAATTTTTCCCGACCCTTATCACAGTGGGGATTGTTGTAAGATGGATAGTAGTCGCTGGCTGACAGACTTGAGGAATACATTGCGTGAAACAGCAATTCGAAGTTGGAGTTATGCAATTTAGCCCTCAATACGTTGATGTTCTTATTTCGCTGGGACTATGCAGGATATCCATTTGGCAAACACCTTCTCCATCTCCAAATTATCGTGAAAACAAGTAAATACCGTAATCTTCGATATCTTTAGAATTTCACTATCTTTTGCAATTTCACTTTTCGATTGTCGAGAGTAATTTTTGAGGAAATTTCACCCTTTTGGGCGTTCACTACGTTCATCATCGTCACTGTCCATACAATCTAGTTTGGATTTAGCCATCGAAAAATTCTCACTCGTTCTCGGAGAACAAACACTTTTTGAGTTAATATTGAATTTAAGCGGTATTTTTTCACTATTTATTGAACACACAAACATGGACCTCATTAACAAATGTTCAAAATGATATGAAATTGTTAGAAATATTGTTTGAGCCCTTAGACTTTTGTCGAAGACAATGTGTGTGAATGGGAAACTTGGATTGAAAGAAAACTATATTCAGACGAATTTCTAACTTTACTGCTATCATTCAGTACAGAATCTGGATTTAAGGTTCCGAATCAATATTGGGTCTATCGTTGAAAAGCATTTGTTCGCCAAATCAAGTTTCAAAAAAACCTGAAACCTTAGACTTGAAGTAAACTGTCAGGTTGAGTTTAAAAATACTTATGACTCGTATTCAATAGAAAAAAAGCTATAAGCCGCCTAGGCTCTAGGTCGTAAACAAACGTTCATAAGAACTTGAAATTTTGGCATCCTTTAATAATAATCTTAATTTTCTATTAAATAAAACGTTCGTGCACAGACCTGAAAATCATTGACTGACCACTAATTGATTAGATTAGATGATGAAGAGTTTCGAGATATTTTAACAGATTTCGTTTTTTCCTAAGCTGCTTACGAGTAAATAGCATTTCTATACTACATGCACCGTTTTCGGTACAAGTAAGCAAATTTATTAATTTTGAATAAATACATTTTTTTGTTTATGTTTTTTGAGAGAAAATATATATTTTACCACATTGCGTGCACCGTTATCAGTATACGCCTTAAAGATCACACCGTTACGGTTAGTTTGTAGATTCTAAAGTCTACATTGTTTTTGTGATCTAAAAAGTTTCTCTCAAATATGATCTTGAATTTTTCGCCTTTTGCTTGTTAAATAATGTAAAAATGAACAAATAATTACCCTAATTAGGTTAGCATGAGTAGTAGGGTGGGTAAGAATTGCGACTACCAAGTCAGTGCTCGGGGGTGCAAATTTCTGAGCGATTAGGCACACAACCACTACGCTATGGCCACCACCTTTTCTTTTCTCACCTCCTACTGACTGCCGCCGCGTTAAGCGAATACGAAACATCCCCTGAGTCATTATAAAAAGTAAAAACACTATAGTTGGCTACGGCCCCCTATTAAATACCCCAGACCATCCTACAATTAGTCATATAACGACTTTTCAAAATAAGGCGTTATATAGCGGAGGCGGCGGAAAGAGAGTGGCCCGATATGAACAATTTTCAATATCGTTCACCCGTAGATCACCGCGCATTAGTGCATCTATTCTCATTAAAGTAAGTCGACACAAGAAAACAAGACGAATAGACGGACAAAGGGACAGACAGACAAGCTTAAATCGATTCAGAAAGTGATTCTGTCATTTGTGGGACCATCTCAAGCTCGTCTCTGCGCAAACTTACCTTGGATCAAGAGCGATGTACCGTGTAATTAGCTAAACAAAATCATAGTTCAATTGCAAATTATTATGGCAATCGTTTTATTACAGCTCTTTCGTAGTTATACCTCTTGATTTATATGGGATCGCATTTTTATCACAATACTTGGTGTTTAGGAGGTTATATAACATAATAGATTTACTCTTTTTTTTTATTATACATCTTTTTTAGCTAAAACTACGGAAATCATTTCAAGAACTCGAAAATGAAATTAAAAAGAGAATTAAAGTTGTTTACAAATTTTGAAAATTATTTCATATTTTCAAGGAACTTTTTTAAACTATAATTCTATAATCTCATCTATGAAGGCGTCCTTGCAAATCTACTAAAAAACTATGTCAACCGGTTGCTTAAAAATAAAAACAAACAACAACAACAGAAAAATTACAAAAAAAAAAAAAAAAAAAAAAAACATTTGTTTTCGCCTACTTTCTTTTATTTGATAATAATACGCTAATAAATCTCTTCTATCATTATAAAGCATAAATACACTTCCTGCTAAAATATGAAAGTCATCACGAATCGATTACACTGTTGGTAACAATTTTTAATTTTTGTTTTTTTTTTTTTATTTATGCGGATTTTCTCAGAAACGGACCTCACAGCTCGCACTGGCTCTTAATGAAACAGCAAGCGTCAACATTTTTTAACAAAATAAAAATAAAGGTAAACCTTACAACAACATTGCCTTTGTACGATATGCGATATGCAAGCCCAGTAGAAACCGCTCAAGTAAAAATGGATAGATGAATATATAACCAGCATAGACATGTAAGTCTTTGACGATACAAGTATTTGTGTCGATCGATCATCCATCGATGGCCAAAATCGCATACATTTTCAATCCGAAATGCTTTTCAGTTTATGTCAACTTTCATTTCATTTATTCTTTCCACTGACGACATTTTCACAATTTCTAGCACGAAGGCATTGGCAAAGATCATCGAAAATTTGAGCTTCATCTCTTATAACGTCCCTTATATACAATGCATGGCGATTAATGTTTTAGATATCGGCATAAATTTCACTTTTTACTTAAGGTTCTCATAGTTCACTGTTTAGCCAACAAAAGAAGCAAGCAATCTTTTAATTGGACGCTTAACCGTCTCTTAAGGCTGCATAAATTTAGGCGAGTCAGGGATCACATGCCAAACTAGACGATCACCGGGCAAGAAATACTTCCACCACGTTCAGATGTCTATGAGGAGGACTGACCTTAGCAGTCGATTTGCTTGGTGTTTGCCTATATTGGAAGACGCAAACCTATGAAAGAAAACTTTGTGTTCGAAATCAAGCAAACAAAGTTTTAAAGATTTTACCTCTTGCGAAGATATCCTTGCTCTTCTTCTTCTTCATTTTTTGTTTTTTTTTTATATATGTATAACTCATTTGAACAACGAACAAGCGCTGAGAGTGTTTGTCTTTTCTTAGGCCAAAACACTCAACGTTTTATCCTTAGCTTTCATTAGCTTTTCTTCTAGAAAATCTCGCTTGAATGCCTTAAATACCTTTTGCTTTACAACCTCCTCTTTAGATTTTCGGTCTTAGCTCTCTTGTATATGTTAAGCTAAAGTAATTGTCATAATAAGAACAGTTCAACATAAAGGAAAATATAAGGTTTGTCCACGAATGCGAAGTGCATAAATTGCATTTCTTGATTTCGCTTTCCGCCCTTTTACCCTTTTGACCGAAGCATTCAATTTTCTTTCAGGTATTTTTATAAAAATCATTTCGAGTAGAGGCTTTCAGAAATTCGTTCCTACCCAAATTGATATGAAATGGTTTCAGTTAAAAACAGAAGAAAAAAAAGACGTAGATATAAACAGAGTACGAGAGTGAGAGAGAGAGATAGAGACAGAGAGAGAGAGAGAGAGAGAAACATTGCGAAAAATTAGGTTAAATCAATTAAATAAAGCGTCGTATTAACACTGAAAATTTTTCAAATTCATTATCATCGGCAAAAGTAACAATAATAACAATAACAAAATAAGTAAAAGCCAAAAAGAAACAAAAACTAGAATAAAACAAAATATATATATATATATATATATATATATAAATAAAGTAAAATAAAATAAAATTCAAACGAAAACACGAAGAAAACGCGCAAAATATTCGCATACATAAAAATACGATAAGCAAATGAGATAAGAGCAGGTCATCCTCCAAATATAACGACAAGTGTTAGCGAAAATATTGAAACAAAACGTAACGTTAGTAATATGAAGAGATAGACAGTGAGACAAATAGACAGACAAAAACTGAGGTGAATTGAAATTAGGGCAACTATCGTTATCTATGAGAAGTTTTATTATTATTAAGCATAATAAAATGATTGATTGATTATTTAGAGGACAACAATAGAAGGTAGATATAAAAAAAAAATTACTTGAACAAAATTTCGATTAAGAGAAGAAGAAATAAGAAATTTGAAGTCACTTTCAATGTCAAGATTACGATCAATATTGTACCGAAAAGCCGTTTAACAAAATTATATAATATGTAGATAGGTAGTCGAGTGAGAATTTGTTTTGGAATAACGAATGAAAAGTCCCGGGATTTATTTGAAAGACTCTTTTTACTTTTATATAAATCAGTTTAACATCATGTCAAATAATTTGTTTATTTATTTACATTGATTATATAGTATTTACATATAATTATTATTCAAATATTATTTAAATACTATTATCATTATCATTACCATTATTATTATTATTATTATTACGGGCGTACTGCACCAAATTCTATTTTAAAGAAGTCGACTTTTTTGCCGATTGTGTGATTGATTGTGTGGATTTTGGAATATCACAAATCGTATTTATTCCATAAACTATAAAAGTTCTACAAATTGATCGCAGGAATGACGAGTTATGGAGGAACATTGCATGACCGATAAATGCAAAACATAGGCGACATCTTAGGGGACGGTTGTCCTCACCTTTCGTTCATGCTATCAAAATGGGCTGAATATGAATTTTTCCACGAGACGTTTAATTATGAGTGACTTTTTTCGACTTTCTCTGACATGAGTGTACAGAAAAAGAAAAGAAAATAAGAAAAGAAAAAAAAAAGACAAAAACTAGAACAAAGTACAGCAAACGAAAATGACACCCATGAGGTCGCCTTAAAGTTAGTGCTAGCTCACGTATAGTTGCTCTAAAGCGGAAGCGAGTTGTTTTAAAACGATTGCTAAGGCCTTTATTGTTCTACGATACAAAGATAAACTTTGACAAGTGGAAGCGTTAAAAGCATTCAGAAAGAGTGTTAGAAGATAACCTTTAAAGAAGCAACAAATGAATATTTAGTTAGCATCGCATGAGAAGGAATAAATTTATAAATGCATTGAGCTACGTTTTCATCAATCTGCATAACGGAAGCACAATACGAAATTCTAATAAAGTTTTCAAATTTTCCCCTCAATAATCAGTCAAAACGATCCCTGGATTCGGTTATAATTAGTAAAAATCGAAAAAATGAACTCTTGCTTATGTAACAATCATACTCCATCCTACATCACTTGTAGCATAGGGTGCGCATTAATTTGGTGCGGACATATGCAAAATTTATAATCAGTTTGGATGAAATCACCTATCATTATATCAACCGATTTAAAATCATTTTCTAAATGCGGTTTCAGAATTACGCGGCAAAACAAGTTACGCGCAACTATTGTTGTATCGTTGTCTGTCTGTCCATGTATCTTTTCTTTGCATATACATACAATATATGCATGCCTTACATGGATTTCGAAATTTTGTCAGTTTTGTCTTGAGATAAATAATTTTACGACCACTTTCCGTACGGCTTCTTCATAGAAGAAAAGCAGTTTTTTTTACCTTTTTTCAATATTCATTGTTGCTCCATAAAGTTTAGGAAAATGAATTAGGAAAATTTATGTATGAAATGGAATCATCTTTTGTTCCCTGGCTCGCTTAAGTGTTCGTGTAAAAAATAAACTTTAAGATGATAGCAATGTGTAGTCTTAAGCCAGAGTTTTGATAATGAAAACTTGTCGAGATGTTATGAGGCATTTTGTTGAGTCCTCCTTCTTGTGAAGAGCATAGATCTTAGTATATAACGATACGATTTAATTTGTTTTGTGTTTTATCAACGAAACTGGTAACGCAATGTACTTAGGATAAATATTTTATTCTCCGGGAGTTTTGTGGAATGTACACCCAAGTACGTTATAATGTAGCAGGAGGTTATATGCCGTGGCACATTTACGCAAAGTCAGTACGATTTTACATATACAACGTTATAATTGCGTTACAAAATCCTTAGTCTTAACCCTAACTTTAACACCCATCACCGAAGGAGGGGGAGACCCCCCCAAGCCTACATATTCTTGATTATCATCAAATTCTGAATCGATCTAAGCCTGTCCGCTTGTTCGACAGGCTGCCTCCTGGTCGCAAAAATGAAGCGATCGTTAAAGATAAGAACATAAGTAACGGTAGTAAGCAGTAATTAATAAATCGAAGATCATTTCGAAAACAAAAAAAATGAATTTTATTCAGCTCATGCACAAACTTTGTTGCATGGTCTTGGTGGATAGCTGCAGAACTCTGCCATGATTTCGTTGCTTTGATAATTCAGTTCGTGCTGATTTTAGAGCGACTGGAAAGGATCTTCGAAATATCGTGAATTAATGGCATATAGAAGTTTGCATGAAAGACATCGAATAGTGGCTTGGCTATGAAATTTTTTTTAAATTATTTTAAAAATCGTCTAAAAATCATTATGCTTTTATTCTCTACCCACACACACGCAGCCATATAAATATATTATGTTTATATGGTTTAGTTAACGTTAGCTCCATCGCTATCACATCGAAATCACTTTAGTTAGCAATATTGAATTGCTTTACCCGATCAGCGATAATTGTCCTCAAAGTTTGCTTTGTTCTTTACAATAAATTATTTTATGTAAAATAAATTCAAAAGTGTGTAAAGATAAATCGTGCAGTAGCGTCTGAGTAGATTGAGTAGAATTGAGTGTAGAATTAACTTTTAAACTGATTAGCGGTTTTATTTAACAGACCAATTTTAATGGAATTAATTTTTTTACTCTAAGTGTATATCGTTCACTTCCTTCGTGTTTGGGCATTTCATTTAATATTGATATGAAAACATTGCAGTTGCGTTTTAATGTTCATTAAATTTTCATAGACGACTGCCAAGTCCACTTGTTATAAATACGCACAAGCATGAAAGCATACAGACATACGTATGCCGCATAATGTACCTATGTACATGTCATGTATATATCAGACCAACGGTCAACACATCTACTCTAAATATAAAGTAAAACAATTCATATGCTTCTCATTTACAATGACAACAACCATAATAGCAACAAGAAAAGCAACAACAAAAAGTACACTTGATATGCAAGCATATACATAACAAATGTTTTTTAGCAAAAACAAATGCATTAGAGAATATATATATATATATATATATATATGTACATATGTATATATGCAGTGTAAATGCTTTAGGGTCCCCATTGTAGCTTATGTACTTAACGTTCGTGACGATGGCGATGATGATGATGATGATGATGATGATGATGATGATGACGATGATGACGATGGTGGTGGCTGCTGTTTGGTCAGACAGAGACTCATTTGTTCATATAGTCTCCACCGTATTAAATTCAGACAATAGAGTAAATGTACCGTATTGTGAGGTAAGTCGGGGCATAATAAAATATTCGTGAAATGCTGACATGGAAAAGGTAAAGCTTTAACCTACATAAAGGTCATTTTAACATCATGCAACTGTGGCTCTATATATACTTATATATATATATATATATATATATATATACAAATACATATATGTATATACACTTTTTTTATGCATGGAAATGTTAGGTTTCAAGTATGGTTTGAATGTTTTGTTTCTCTATTCTAAGAACGATGAGTCAGTCGGTCAGTCAGTCAGTCGTAGCAGCTAGTGACTAGCTCGGATGGAGTTCACTTAAAGCTTATGTCGATCTTGTAAATTATTTAGGAAGAAATTAAATGAAATTAAAATGCACTAGCAATTGCTTGCACTCCGTCAAAAAAGTAGCGACAATTGTCGATCAGAGGTATTATTTTATCAATAGTTGAACTATTTATTCAATTCAAGTTGTAAATATTGTATTTCGATATGAAAATATTTTCCAAGACTTTGCTCCTAATTTATGGCAGTGTTTATCCACAGCCATTTATATTAATTGTAGCGGAACTCGTTTTTTGATCCTTCCTATGATCAACGTTGGGTTGAAGCTCAAAAGATTCCAAGTTGCAATCGGATTTATGAAATCTCGCCTTTGCGAGTCCAGAAAGGGGATGAGGCAAACGCAGGCGTGTCGGATTTAAGCGGCCCATCAAGGCCACTGACTGAGAAAGGTATATCGGTAAAGTCTAAGCTTTTTTCAAATCCAAGCCATACAATTAGATCAAAAGCTGGAACAATCTCATAAACAATTTTGAGATAGATATTTCCCCTTATGTTCCGGCCTTATCACATGTTGCTCTTGTATTTAAGAATTCAATTTTCTTCTCAAGAATACGTTTATGGTAAGTAACGTGTAACGTGAAACCTCAATTAATTGTGTCGATTAGGTATCGTATCATGAAATTGTTTTCTTTTCCCGCATCTCTTCATGTTATTATTTTTCGTCAAAGACGATTCGCATTATGTGATTCTGATATTTGGAGATAAAAATAAAAAATGGTAAAATTTAAGGCTGTCCGTTCAAATACTTATAGAACGTATTGATTGAATGCTTCTTTACTTAACGGTAAAGAAGCGTCCGCCTGGCGGTAAAAATCAAAGTTAGTAGGATTGCGTTGAATTGTGATTTCACTGGACGAACAGTCCCCGATCGTTACGATTAATTGAATTCCCCTTTTCATATTCAATATGAAAGTTTGTCTGTCCACTAAAATATATATATGTTCATATGTACGAATAACGAGTATTTGTTAGGTGTGTTACAAAAGGTGTTTAGGTGTTTGCAAAATTCCATGGGCCTTGTCTTTTGATGTCTAATTAGTTCATATCTAATTAAAAAAAAGGAGAAAACAGATTTTTTTTTTTATAGTGATTTTTTATAACG
>CCAG010017735.1:0-20124 GCA_001077435.1 Glossina morsitans morsitans | reverse complement strand
CATCTTCTTACTTGTAACTTAAGGTTTTTCCTTTTCATTCATTTTACCTATAAGCAAAATTTATAACATGAAAAAAAACAAATTGTGTTAAATGTTGTACAAGTTCTTGCCAGTGCTCAACAACAATTACATTTGCGGAAGAAAAACCACAAAAAGACAAAAAATGCGACATAACCCACATTTTAATAATACGTACATAGATACGTTTGTGCTTGTGTTTATATAGTTATAACGAAGAAAATTATGTCAAGAGTATCGCATTCATTGCATTCACACACAACACACACACACACACACACACAAAATTATAACAAAATATGCTTAAAATTCTTTGCATAAAATGTTTGCAATCTAAGATGACATAAAACCATAGGAAAGAAAAGAAACCATACAAATGGTCTACAAAACTCTCTAATAACCTAAATATTTATTTAACCCACATTTTCATTCCTAAGAAATATTGCTATCGTAACCTTATGATAAGATATTAGATTACTTTTACATGTGATCTTGTCGTTTGTAAGGCATCTTTAATGTAATTCAAGGCATAAACATCTTAACCTAGACAACATAGTCACTTTTTTTACTCTAAGAAATATTGAGTTTTTCCAAAAAAAAGAAAAAAGCCATGAATTTAATTCGCTTTTTCCATATCCACACCTAATTTCTGCTATTATCAAATATTTATTAAATTAATTTAAAAAGTTTCTTAAGAAGTTTGTGTCCTAAGTCTTTCTACTACGAGTGACGTATGTTGGCTTAAAAGGTTTATTATTTGTCTTTGTCATAACTTTGAAAAGGTCATGCTTTATGTTCAGCAACCGTTAAGTGGAGGCGTGTCAAATTTATGAAAAAAAAAGATATTTGATTAAAGATCGGAAGAGCGGTTCAGCAGGAATGCCGAGACCGATCTCAAATTATATTCGGTCGTGACCGCATCTTCTATACCCACTACCGTTATCCCAAAAAGACAAAAAAGGGGGAAAAAAACTAAAGTTTCATGTTCTATAATATGGAGTGGGCGCGGCTGATTTTTTCTCTTTTCAATATAAAAGTTTTTGCCGCATAGGCATGTGGGCATTGTAGGCGTGTCCTTCGAAAAGCTTACGTCAATTCTACATTCTTTTGCAAATTTGTATCCGATCTATTCATTTTCGCTAACGGGAGAATGTTTACCATAAATATTACACAGTTGCGCGGATAGACAGAGAAACGGTCGAACAGATAGACATGTTTAAGTGCATTCCATATTTGACATTGATTAAGAATTATATGCTTTGTGGGGTCTCTGATGCTTTCTTCTGGGCGTTGCAAACGTATTGACAATAGGGATATAATCCTCATCCTTGAGTGATAGGTATAAAAATTGGTTTATGAAAATGTGTGCGAGCTATCGTACGATATGATCGCAGTTGAAGTCGATACTTGTGTACCGAGTTGGGCTTCCCGTTTGTTGTATATACAGCGGTATGCTTGTGATATCATCTTGCCGTGGGTATAACAAAATATTATTATCGACAGCCATCAGCCTTAACAACAAATTCGATATCGAGTTTGCTTAACAACAAGAACCATAAACCGACTCCTGGTATATGGAAGAAAGTGTTAATATTTCCAACTACTTTTTTACATAGTCTTGTCATTTTTTAATTTCCTTTCTTAAATATTTATCTTATACTAGTCTTCTAATATCGTAAACCAAGTTATTTTCTTTGCCATTAACAACAAAATAACAGCACGATTTTTATTCTTCTTAGCGTAACTCAACATTAATGTAACGTCTAAGTGCTCTCTTTTAAACAAAATTATATAATACTCGGAAATTCATGGTACTATTCGAAGCAGAAATATGTATTGTCGGAGGAGAGGCTGCGATAAATATTTAAACAAAAAGCGATTAGATAAAACTTAATAATAATAATCAATAAATTCTCTCTCTGTTATTTTAAATACGTAGAACAAATGTATGTAAATATTTTAAATTCTAAACTTTTGCTGAAAGCAAACCATTGAAGTATCTGAAGAATGACTACAAAGCGTAAAATTCGATTCGATTCGTTTATTAAGCTAGTGCGGTCGTATGTGACACGCGAAAGAGCTTAAGATAGACCCTCCTTTAACAATAACGATCGATTCAGAATCATAATCTGAACGGATATAGGCCTGTCTGTCGGTCTATTGTCTGTTCATGTAAATTTGTGTTCAAGCTATAGGCCGGAATTTTTGAAAATTGATACGGTGAGATGTTTTCACCCTAGGACGAACGCTATTGAAAATGGTTGGGATCGATCCACTTTTTCGACCACTCCGCATATAACGTCGTATTCTGTAAAGTCGTTACAAAAAAAAATTCAATTTTGAAAATTTCTCGACAAAAGGGGCTAAGTAGTAGTATTTCGGCGTTCTAAATTGCTACGAAAACTGTGAGTCGGCTGTGGCAGTTTTTCAACCCTCTCTCACATAACGAAAATTGAAATTCACACAACAAAAACCCATTTGCTTCATGATGAAAATTATATCATAATAGTTGTTTAACATAAAAAAGCTAACTGTACCAAATTTGGACCACCTCGGCCTAGTTTTTGGAGCCTACGTTAATAAGGATTTTTACAAAAATCGATTCCTTGTAGAGCAAAAAGGTCAAAGTTTTAATATATGGCGATGGAAATACATCCTTAATAGTAATTTCACACAAAAATAACAATTGTGTTAGACAATGTGATGTAGGATATTTAATAGTCGGCTCTTCCCGACTATAATGTTCTTACTTGTTTTCAATTTGCTACTGGTCGCGAAAGTTAGTACATCGCCTTAATATTTGGCAAAAACATAGGACACTGTGGCATCCAGCTTGATATTGAAAATGCAGCAAATCGGTCAACGGGCACGAGCACAGAGCACCTCGGCTACCGAAAGCAAGCCAGTGGATACTTTATTCGTTACGCATAAATAGGAACAACACCTGAAAATTCTGCGGATAAGCAAGATTCGGCCTCAGCCGAATATAGTTATCTAACTTGTTTTCTATTAATTATGAAAATTTTCAAAATGTTCTTTGCACATACCACTGAAGGAAGAGGATTTATTCAGTTTGTTATAACGTTCGCTACACATTAAAGGCGGGAATAGATTTACGGTTTTCGTACGATACGAAAGGCAAAAAATAATATGACCGTATATTAGGTCGATGCTACTCGATCGCTTTTGTTTCGAGTTTTTCTTTTCGCTCATTCTATTTGTGACATCTTGGTGAGCGTGTCTAAATGAGCGGAAGAAAAGTAAATATATATGCAAACTCAATATAAAATTTGGGCAAGAAATTTGGTGAAAACATTAGAAATCGTATAAAGCAAATTTTAATAAATTGATCACGTCATTGTTTATTTAACTGTCAAGGCCTTTTTTCTTAATAGCTAGCTTGATTTTTATAAGTTCTATATTTACGGTGTGGCTGTGTTTTTTAGTTTAGTGTTTAGTGTTTTTTCTTCTCCATTTTATATTTTTGCTCTGATATTTTGAACGACATCCATTGCATGGTGAGAATTCGCTTGAGTGTTGTTACCGTAGATTTGTACAACTTGTCTATTTTTTGAACTTACTTGTGATCCGTCTTCCCTACCTGACTCTATATTGACCAAACAGATACTGAAGATTACATTTCCAAACTACTTACTTAGTCTCTACGAATCCAATTCTGAATACAATTTTCTCGTTAATTTTCTATTCATTTTTCCCTTTTCAAATTTTATACGACATGAGTCGTATAGCTGATAGTCGATAGCTGATCCCGGCTTTTGTCAATACGCGCTCAAACTCATTATTTTGTTGCGTGGAGGAGGTTTTAAAAATTGGCTGCTGACGTTGTCAAGGTGTTATTTTTTCAGATTCATCCATATTCACGGCTTCATTAATTGCCACTCCTGCCAGGTTCTTCAAACATCTTTCAATAATTTACCTAAATTATCTACCTAAAGTATCTGACTTATCTGTTATAATTTTTTTTTAGATTCTAAACAAAACTGATATTCGTCAGGTATGTTAAGGGTTGATCAAGTGATTCGCTTGCTTTTGAGAACGGTGGTGTCCCTACTTTACACTTCACTGTGGGCTTGCTTTTTGACTGATTTAGCCTATCTTCAAGCCGGATGCAACGACCTGCAGTAATTTTGTCAAGTTTGAAGCTTCCAAACAGCAAACTGTTACCGTAGGCATGCCACAGACCGATACGCTCAGATCAATTCAGATGTTGTTATTGATCAAGAATGTTTACATTATGTACTTCGGAACTTCGGAATTTCGTTCAGAAACTAAATGTGGTGAACGTCTTGAAATAATTAGTATACCTGAATCCTTCGGTAATGTATGTAAAGAAAGACAAACAGTTACAAAATGATGGAAGTTTGTATAATTTACAGAACAAAGTACACATTGATAGCCAGTAAACAAAATCATATGTCTTATGGCCATTGAGCAGTGACATAATTTTGCTCTTTAGACATGTGAAGGGTAATTGCATCGCGAAGGTCTGCTTTCAGCAAAAACAAATATTTATGTGCATTTATTCTACATACATGGAAGTTATTTGCAGTCATACATACATGGAAGTTATTTGCAGTCATAACCTTTGCTAAAACGATTAAATTAAATTTCTTCCAATCGTTTCTCTCTGTTTCTATCTATCGTAGTCGCCCTCTCGACAAAATATGTTTCTGCTCCGAATAATATGATGCTTTGTTACGACATATTACGTCTGCTCTCTTGTTTTTATTCGAATAACAGTAAAAACGAACAGATATTTGGGAATTAAAAATTACAACTTTGGCCAAGTGAAGTTCACCCCTTTTTCTTAAGAGACTCACTCTTTCCACTGATATGTGAATAAAAGTAAAAAATTCTTTCTTTCGCTTACTTAAGTTTTGTCAAAAACATTGTATGCAACTCTTTTGCTTTATCAATTAATCAATACTGCAATTATGTTGGGACTACAACACACATATGTCGATGGATAGATATGCATGAATGTATGATATCATTAATTTAAGGCAAGCAACAATCGTTTCGCGAGTTGAGAAACAAAAGTGCTCAAAGCGCATAAAAGCAAAAGCTTATAGTCGCATGTGTAGGATTAGTTAAAAGAAAGCAAAACGTTTGTGATTTAATTAAATAATTTTAAACACATGCATTCACACAAACAGCAAACCAATTAACGTTCAAACGTATAAATGCATATACAAGTGTGCGTACCTACATACATAAATAAAAATTGTTCTTCTTTTTCTGCACTTTAACATGTTGAATGCCAGATCGGTCACCGATGGCGCGGCCTACATGAAAAGTTCCGGTGACTGACAGTGTGTGGTGTAGTGCAGTCTAGCAACGCGTGTGGCCTGGCGGAGATTTTCTCGACAACTCGCATGACAGTCAACGTGTTATTTGCGTTCGCCTTAAAAATGGTTCTTCTTTTTATGGTTATTTTTTAAACGCCACATATATGCGTATAAATGCGCAATAGACGGATTGCCACAAAATGTATGTATCCCCTAGCTTAGCATGAATAGAGAAATGATTTCATTACATTTCTATCTACGAACTCAAAAAGAAAATTACATTTCGGAAGAAGAAATGCGTGCACTTCTAACTATTTTGGGGAACACATTTCCATATTTTTGTATATAGTTCGCTTGTAGGTACGTCCTTCTATGGAAATTTTAAATCTAATCTTAAAGCTTTATCAAGAAAAACTTGCTTAGGATTAAATGCAACATTTTATTATACACGTGCTTGCAAATTGCTTTAAATAATTAAATTATAATTGAGATAAATTTAATTAATTTCATGCATCCATTAGAGTCGCTTTCTAGTACGCCTATCATCTCTGCAAGTAGAAATCTTATGAAGAAACCAACATCTATTTGTTGAGTTGAATTCTTCACGATCTGTGAAACGCTGGAAACGAACAAGAAACCAAAATAAAATAATTTATAAAAATACGTTTGGAATCCAAAAGGATAAGTTTAATAAATGCATTGCTGCACTTGATCGAGTCTTAGAAAGCCAAGGAAAAAAGAAATAAATTAAAATTATTGCCTAACTAGGCTGACTTCTAATGTAGGAGTCTTATTGTAACGTAATCTGAAAGTTTTCAGTCCCAGTTTGTGTCAAGGCGCAAGGGTATCTTAAGTTTCTGCGGATGTATGCAACAGCCAAAAGGATTTGAGGGAGATTCACCTATCACTTTCTGAATTACTTTCTGAATCGATCGATTCACAATCACTTTCCGTCTGTCCGTCTTACTTTCCTGTGTTCAACTTATAGGTCGTAACTATTAAAATATTCTGATGAAGTTTGACATACCGTCATATTTTGGTCCAAGGAAGAACGCTATTGAAAACGATTCAATTCGGGATACTTTTTCGACCACTTCCCACACAACTGTGGATCGTGGCTCTTGCTTTCTAAGAATGTCAGAAACAAGAGATTTGGATAAAAGTAGAAATTTGAATTGAAAATGCGTTTGTGAACTAAATGAAGAAATCAAAATTTCCTACAAAATGACTACATTTGGGCCACCTGGGCTCAAAACTCAGATTCTCGTACATAACGGCTTTCGTTTGAAACTGAGATAAAAAAGAGAGCTATTCTGCGAATGGTGTGTAAAAAATAAGTTTCTGCAGAAGACTGTTGGTCGATATAAACAAAGTGGTGTGTTTAAGAGTCGGTCTTGACCAAATGCAAAGTTTTCACTTGTTTTTTTCGGTTTTTTTTTATACCCACCGCTGAAGGGTGAGAGGTGTGCTCGTGCGACGTCCAAAAGGAAGCTTTAGAGAACCTATAAAGTATGTTCACTCTTGATCAGCATGAAATTGTGAATTCCATAACCCATGTCTGTCGCTCTGTGTGCCTGTGTAGTATGATATCGACTTCAGATTTGGTAGAACCATTGTAAGTTCTTGCAGGCCAATTGGCCTGCCTAAAAATGGGTTAATTCTAAAATGAATATGATAGACACCGCGACCTGGTGGATTCATTTTTTCTTAATGATACCAGCGATGGGGGGTATCAAGTAAAAGAACTTTCACAGTAGAATGCTACAAGCATAGCGGTGGGTATTCTAGATTCACCCCCCGTCGGATATAACTTTATTGCGTTAATTCTAAATTAATTACGAAGTAAAAGACGAAATATAAATTTTATCCCATTCCCTTTTATATGACAATTAATAAAAACACGGGCCGCGAAACATTTTAATGGTGGTGGGTATGCGAGATTCGGCGCCAGCCGTATATCACTTTCTTACTTGTTTTTTACTCAAAATAGTTACGGTTATTAATGCCAATGAAAAGTGAAGAAAAACATTGTTCCATAGAAAATAAAAGCAAAAGAAATATACACTCATTAACTAAATGTATTCCATGTGTATAAGTGTGTGGTACGCATAAGACAAGCCTGCCATAGTATTTTCTCCCTCTTTAGAAACTTAAAAACCAGAACAACTGATAAATGAAGCAACTGAAGCGAAGTGAAGTCAACTATGAGTGCGTATGACTGTGTGGGCAAGTTGTTCAATGCGCCCTCCTTCCTTGCCGCTTTAAAAACAGTCTATAGTTGATATTGTCAAGCAACACTTAACGGTATGTGCAAGGAAGTGTTAATATTTCTAACTAGTTTTCGTTGTTTTGGGATTTTTGGATGTCGTTTCTTAAATACCACTCTTATACTAGTCTTCCTATATCGTAAATGAGGTCGTTTTCATTGCAATTAAGAACAAGATGACCGCATGATTTTTATTCTTCGCAGCGTAAAAGGCACATAGCTTTAAAGTTTTCTTTATGATGCTCATAAGATCATCGTATTATTCCAAGCAGAAATTTTACTTTTGGTCACATATCAGTGGAAAGAGTGAAGTACAAAGTGTCTTAAGTAAAAACGGGCGAAGTTCACTTGGCCAAAGTTGTAATTTTTAATTCCCAAATATCTGTTCGTTTTTACTGTTATTCGAATAAAAACAAGAGAGCAGACGTAATATGTCGTAACAAAGCATCATATTATTCGGAGCAGAAACATATTTTGTCGAGAGAGCGGCTACGATAGATAAAAAAAAGAGAGAAGTGATTGGAAAAAATTTAATTTTATCGTTTCAGCAAAGGTTATGACTGCAAATAAATTCTAGGTACGTAGAATAAATGTACGTAAATATGTCATAGTTGTTTTTGTTGTACCCAAAGAACAAAATTATGTCACTGCTCAATGGCCATAAGACATATGATTTCATTTACTAGCTATCAATGTGTACTTTGTTGTGTAAATTATGAAAACTTCTATCATTTTTTAACTGTTTGTCTTTCTTTACATACATTACCGAAGGATTCAGGTATACTAATTATTTCAAGACGTTCACCACATTTAGTTTCTGAACGAAGTTCCGAAGTACACAATGTAAACATTCTTGATCAATAACAACATCTGAATTGATCTAAGCATGTCCGTCTGTGGCATGCCTGTGGTAACAATTCGCTGTTTGGAAGTTTCAAACCTGGCAAAATTACTGCAGGTCGTTCCATCCGGCTCGAAAAGGGGCTAAATCAGTCAAAAGGCAGGTGGCACAGTGAACTGTAAAGTAAGCACATCTTTGCTATCAAGAGCAAACGAATTAATATGTTGTTCATTAAGTATAAGCAACAACAACATTTCTATTTTACTTTAATGGTGGTGGGTACACAAGATTCGATCAGAGCCGAGTACAATTTTTAAACTTGTTTTGACCCCTTCTAAAATTTTATCACTGCCCTTTCTTATTATTCTGTATACACGCCGCCGAGAGAAGATAATATATTCGCATTGTCATAACGTTTGCCACTTTCAGAGACAGTGTAAAGTATATATTGTCGTCATTAGTTTAAAAACTGTGGAAGCTCTTGCAGGTGTTCCGATGAACGGGTTTGCTTACAGTAGAAGACAAATTGAAAACGCCTCCATTTTCAAGAGCAAAGGGTTTTACCTTTTTGCCCATTACCAACAAAATATCTTACAACAGACACAAAAATTCAAATTTTCACATATATGTTATGGATAATCCACTAGCACCTGTACACGTATAGAAAAAATCCGGCCATGCCTATCTGGCATTATAAAGCATCGCACTTTTTCCTAGTTTTTGAGTTTCGTTTCTTTAATATTAAGATGGTGGATGTAAAAGGTCCAGCCTGTGTGGAATATACTTTTTATATTTATTATATTCACCTTCGAAGCCTCATGTGTACCTTACCTGTCCAATTAGTAACACTGATAGATACGCATCTGGTGCTACCTAAGATATGCTTTTCCTTTATCAGCCGAAATTTTTGTTTGCCCGCGCACCTGTTTATTGTCATCTATTAAATGACCTAAAATCGGAAAGTTAAGTAAAATTTTATTTTATACATCCGGAATAGCTGGTCAAAGATTATATTTCACAATTCACCCATAATCACGTTGTTATGAGGGGAAAAGTCACAACTTATTGTTTATAGTAGACATTGGTATCAAAAACTGGACACAAACGAGAAATATTTGCCGAACAACTATCACCGGGAAAACGATATTGAATATTCTTCACAAAATCGCTGACGCGCATCTAGCAGTGTTACAAAGGCAGGGGTCTATCTACTTAACTAGATCCGGGAAAATCCTTTTCGTAAAAAAAACGTTTTCTCAAAAACGATACTCAAACGATTTGGAAGTGCACATATTCCTCTATTTACATGCTCTACGTGTTTTACATGTTTTCGGTTCTACACAATTTTTAAAAGCAACATTTTTAAAAGAGAATAAATCCTTGAAAACGCTGACGTTTACTTGACATCTTCTTATCTCGACCATTTTCAATATCAACCTACGCGCAAGAACTTCCAATGTTTCTGCTGAATTTATATTCGATAAATTCATCTTCGCGCTCTAGAGAATATATACAACAGTCATTACATAGACGGATATCCAAACAGGCATACAGGCGACTATATTTAACTCGATTCAGAATTTTATCCTGATCAAGAATATATATACTTTGTGGAGCCTTTGAAGCTTTCTTCTGGACGCTGCAAACGTTCTGACAAGCTCGAAATGGCCTCTCATTCTTTGATGATGGGTATAAAAATGAAGTCCAAATTAACGCAATTCTTGCTTTTCTCTTTTTAATCATTAAAACGATACTTTAAGGGGTTATGAAACATCTAAACTTTGTTTTATTTCCAAAAAATCCAAATTCAACAAAATCAAATTTATGTTTCAATGTATTGTGTTATGTGGAATGTACCTACCGTGTAAAATAGGGGTTTGGTGTATTATGTATAACTGTTTAGATGACGTTAAAAATTAACATTAAATTTGGAATTTCTTCAGCAGTCAGATGTGCGTGTATTGCAAAACACCACTGTCGGTGTTTCTGCTTAATATAAATTCCGTTAGATAGTAAAAGTAAAGCAAGTAAGGGCAATGCCGCGGCGACAGGTTCTATACGACATCAGCGAATGTAATTATTCATGCATTTTCGTTATTGGACTTTATTTTCATGTAAAGAATTATTTATCCAAATTCGGTGCAGTTAATATTTATACCAATTTTTTAATGCCGGGTAAATGTCTTCACAAAATATTAAAAATTATATTTTCTTGTTATGAAAAATGCATCTTCTTCTTGAGGATCCTTATATGGGATAGAGTCCAAAAAATAGACTTACTATGTGGAGAGCACTCGAATTTTCTAAAATTGTTCTCCTTGAGCCAAATCAAGTCAGTGTAAAAAACTTCGTTAAAATATCTCAAAAATTGAGACCTGGAGGCTAAACACAAAAACACGTGGCCAGACAAGCCTAAAGCATTTCGCAAAATAGTTCCGAATCAATTATTAAAATAAAACTTGAATCCATTTTAAGTTATATGCGTTCGCACCACCTTATGCACTTTGTGCCGTAAGTAGTGTAGGGTATAGCAAAAAACAAAATGAAGAAATACTTTTAAAGAAATTTCCAATGAAATATTTCCTGAAAAAAGAATTAGAAATTCTCTACAAATTTTGTCGATTAGCGTTAACTCAAGTCGCGTTAGTGGAAATTCCTCTGGCAAATAATCGCATACAAACAAATATTTTTTTTTAACACTTAGCGGACTGATCGGGTAGATCTACCCTTTTTTTTCGTTAGTCGGTTGCGCTCGTGTTAAAAGAGATAAAAGGAACAATTGTAGTTCGGGTATAAAACGAGAGGGGATAAATACGAGAACATTTTCATAAAGCATTTAGTAGAAGTTTGCAATCGGTATGAATCGTAACAAAAGCTCTTGTTTGAACTCGCATCCAAGCAATTGAACTACAAGGTGTGTATGTGTATGTATGTGTGAGAATATAATAATAATTCAACCAGTTATACATAACTGTAAATAACTCTAAAGGAATTGTGCCGTTTTAACAGTTCGTTCCTGTGAAACGTAATCAAGCACTTTTTCTTTGTGATAAGCCTCTGAAACGAATCCATCTTTAGCAAACTTATCCCCAATAACTATAAAAAAAGACTCTGCAACACTTCTGAGGCATGTGTTTCAAAAAACAAGGCAACGGAATTATGGCTGCTGGGAATCATACCACCACACTGCAAAACATAGGCTTAGGTAAGTAAAAGTCAGTTCTAAGTTCTCCACAGTAACAAAAAATCCATTTCTAGATTTCATACTTCTTTACATTTTGTTTAATAATATTTGCAAACTTGTTAATACCATAGGCGTTTCTGTTGTCCATAACAGTTATAGAGCTGTTAATTAGCCCCCTTCTCATTGTCTTAAACTGTAACACTCTATCAAACTTTTGCAAAATAAAAGCATACAGATTTGAGTGATTTTAAGCGTGTATCAACTATGATGTAGGCGCTTGTAACATCCCACATCACTCTCTGGGGGCAATTCCTATTTTTAAAATAACTGAGCAGAAGAAATGGCTCGCATCATTTAACTTAGTCGCCAATACCATTTTATTCTTTTTCCTGACACAATTGAAAGGTTCAAAATTCTTTTCAAAGGTTCTCTTTCCCATCGGACGTAGATAGAAATATCCTTACATTAGACTTAATTTTCTCTTTACTAAAAGTGGTTCGTTTGCTTAAGGTGGATGTGTTTTCGGTGCTTATTTAATCCTTTTCTTCTCGTTTCACAAACATCAGTACGAATTTTCGAACTCCCTTATAGAATCGTAAATATTAACTTATTTGAAATACATTTGTTAGATGTTCCTCTTGTCCTGTATGCGTATAGCTAGCGTTTCAAGCAAACATTTACAAAAAAAAATGTTTGTGGAGTCAAGTCAAAGAAAGTTCTTGTGATTCTCATTTTGGAAGTTTTCTAATTTATTTTCAACTTACATTATATATATATATATATATATATATATATGTATTCATCATTTGCAGGGACGATGACGTATGTATACATTTTCTTTTTAGTGCTCTGATTTGTCAAATTTGTAGGAATTCTAAATAGTTTCGCACATGCTGGGAAAGTTCTCGAACCGTGTGCGCGCACACATATGTTGGCATTATCATTTTATAATAAAGGATCCTGTATGTATTACACATTAATCATGGAGACAGTCTTAGAACCGTAGACGCACACATACGCCATTCCCATCCTATCTCATTCGATATCAACATCTACTATTTCAAACTTAAAATTAGACTTTGCGTTTTCAACATTTTGCATTGTCTTGCTATAGGTAGTGCTTTTCATTAAATTACAAAAGTTCTGCTGAAACTTGTTTTTTTACGTGGTATAATTGAAGCGCTTGCTCACGCAACAATTACTTACGCTCCACTAGATCATGGAAGGATCGACAATATATATATATATACATATATATATATATATACGTTTAGGTCTTGTGATGAATAAAGGTTTTTTTATATAAATGGATGATCGAAATTTTTTTTATAGAAATGGTAATATCCTGTCTATTTATATTGAAGGGACATTTTCGGTTTTAGTAATTCAAGGTCTATCACGAAGGAAACTATCGCTTTTGCAACTGTCACATACCGTTCTATTTCAATTTTTTATAATATATATATATATATATATATATATATATATATATATATGGTATTTTGCTTGGACTTCACCTTGTAAACACCCATCTATACCAAAAAATACTGTTCGTATTTTACAATACAACAATTAATCGTAGAATTTCTTTACAGATTTACCTAAATAGATACAGGCATGGACAGCCAGCACGAAACTTAAACAGGGCAATAAAACTTTTTGTAAGTTTCAAATTTAAAATTATTATTTTTTTGGCTAAAATTATTGCATTTCGATTTGATTTTAGTCAATTTTTCTTATTCTTCGTAAGTTTGATTTTTTTTGAGATGAAAACTTTGGATTTATTCTCAACTAAGAAGTAATATTTTTTTGATGGGAGCAAAAAATGTGACGTGTACATCTAGCTCTTCGTCACATTGTCCGTCTTCAATGTTCTTCTCAATCTTCTTCAATTCATAATCTGTTACTACTGAAATTTTTGCTTCATATTTACGGTGTGCGCAAGCTTAAGAAAAAATATGGTAAGAGTTCTTGCGAGATGTACAAGCACATAATTTATCTAGAACTTGCGGTGAACAATTTTCTGGAGCAGTTCCTTTAATACAAGTTCACCTCTCTATCATATTATTGTTATTGTTATTATTGTTATATTAAGTAATTTTATTTTCACATAATGCATTAGAATCTCTTTTTCAGTCATCAGCATAGCTGCAAATTTATTACCTTCGTCAATATTCTCTGTATTGTCCGCTGTGGATACGCCACCGTTCTTGCAAACCGATAGAGACCACACATTTCCCTGAAGTGAACTCAACCTTAATCTACGTCCTATTAATGGTGATGGGTTTCCGTTCTTAAACAGCTACTATTTCTATTTTATCGGCGAAGTTACGTTCAACCTCACGTTTTCCTGCAGCACTAGCTATAGGAAACAGCACATTAGAAATGTCTACCTATTCGACCTATGTACCAATTCGACAACAAGGATATGAGCATTGTCAGCATTACAGCAGCGAAAAAGGAAAAAATCACAAATGTAAGTGCGTATTGTATAACAGCAAAGCAAAACAAACATAAAAAGATATGTCAACGCAAGTTTGAGAAACTGCTTCATCCTAAAAGTAGTCTTCTTAATTTGTTTTGATTCGCTACCATTCAACTATTCATACACAGCGTGTATGTAATCAATCGAGAAGAAAAGTACAACACACGAGAAGGAAATTTTCCAATGTTAACTAATCTATTGCAGACTCTGCTTTTGCAGGCTTTCCTATCAAGTTACAGCATATAAGCAAAATATTATATGCGAAGTATTATGTTTTCACCGTACAATATTTTTCGCATGTAACAGAAGTTTTCTATCCTGAAAATTACACTTTTTAAGAAAACAATTTATTACGCAAAAATGTATCTCTTGAAATTTCGGGAAGTGCTCTAAAAGGAGCACACATGCGAAATCAATACCAGCTGCAAAGTTGGAGCCTATTGCGTTACATGTTCATTTCCAGTTCTTCTAATGCACTAATAGAAAGTGTTTATGTTCATTTCGAAGTGTTTTATACGTTAGTGTAAATTCAATGCGACGATTGTGGAATAAATATGGGGCCAGGAGTAATCCGAAAACTTTCGACCTCTGTCAGGAATTTAAAAGTTTTCTATGAAAATTTTAGAGTCGATTATAAATTTTGCTATTGAATTATGAGGTATTTTGTTGCCGTTGCATTTGAGTCCACAGAATAACGCCACCGCGAATACTAGTTTCTAAAAATATAGAGATTTCAGGATCATTAATTAGTTTCAACTCAACTTTTATGTATTGTAACATGGTATCCTATGAAAGAGATGGTGGTGTAATATAATTGCATGGATCTAATTCATATATATGCAAACACAAGACCCTGAAATTCTCGGAGACTTCTGTTTATATCACGACGTCACGTTGAAGAAGGTTTGGCAATCGACCAGAGATAAATAGCGTTCAACATCTTCTACCCTATGGCCTTGAACCGACTAGTTTCCAAACACCTGGCCAATTTGTCTAAACTGAAATTTGGAAATCTATTCGATCCCACCAAATACACTAAATATTTTCCCCACTCTCCTCCGTTACTCTCTCAGCGATTAATAAATACAACTATTTGTTACACGGAATAACTCGCGTATTAAGCCCTTGTTCTAAAAATCACCTTTTTTGTAAAAATCACTTTGAGAATACGTTGGTTGTTTTATAGAAAATCCACTTTTGTCGTTGGTGGCGTAATTGTCACCAAAAGAAGAAGAGGAGATTCCCCCATCGCAGCCCATTGAAAGGTTGTTTTTCAACGTATTAACGTCGCATTTTGTTAAGTTATTGTCAAATTCGCTGCAAAGTACAAGGGTGTGAAGTTATATTTGAATATAACTAGCAAAGACACAAACCGAAAAATGTTAACAGAGCTCTGTTGAGGCGTTAACAGAGCTTTGTTAAATGGAGTCTCGGAGAGATTTAAAGCAAAATTTAGTTAAAATAACACTTTTTCAAGATTTTTTTTTAAACATTATAAAAAATATACGACTTTATCTTAATTAATTGAAAGTTAATATGAAAACGTCTTTTTACTATGTCAAATACAAGGCTGAAAAAGTGAAGGTTTACTTAACCACTGTGACCAATCCAAGTGCGCAATTTAAACGAAACTAATATCACGTGAATCCTTAATGACCATTCCAACTGTGTATTATAGCTATGAACAATTCAGGAAAAAATTGATTGATTGTCTCTATGTTAGTTAAATTCAAATATAACTTCACGCTTTAACATAGCTGCTCTTACACATTTTCTGTAAACTTTGAAAATTGTTACATTTACCATCATGTTCCTAAGCAATGTTTCGTAACAATATTGAGCAATTGGTATATGTTTCATTCTCATTGCAAACGTACTCTTTCGTATGTTTGAGCATAAAGAAATGTAAATATAGGCATTTATTGTTCTAACTATGAACACATTGATAGAGAAGAAGAGAAAAAATACATACACTGTACTCTATGAAATTTATGGAAAAGCGACTAACGGCAGCAGATGCATGTGCCTCTAAAAGCAAAGAAATATGACAATAATTACTAAGAAAAGTATTTTTTAAATAATATAGAAATCTTTTACGTTCATTTCTTATTTATATATACCTACGTGCATAATAGTAATATGTGAGCCTTCTAATTTCTCTAGATTTTCTGTTTCAAGCAAGCGGTGTTGAATATCATCAGAAAAAAATGATATATGTGTATTATCTACGTTGTGGGCTATAAAGGAAAACTGTAGCTACTTTTCGTATTTATTAGGCAAATGCGTGCAATTTTCCACACCACCCATGAGGTATTGCACTAGGCGCGTTAGCAATTATTATAAATGGCTGCTTCCCCGAAAATATTTCAGGCCTATATACCATTAATAATACAATAAAAAAAAATAAAAAACATAACAATCACAAATACTAAGTAATAATAGCAATATATAACCAAAATTATAATATAATAAATATATAAATATAAATAAAAATAATAAAATATATAAGGTAAGAAAATATAACAAAGTACATTTTGTAATAAATAATATATTAACGTAATAGTAGACAAACAAAATATCGAACGCAAGAACATTTAGGCCTAGAATATTATAGCAAAGTGCGAATTCAAAGAACATTGTAAAGATTTTTAATTATTAATTATTGTTACATAAAATATAAAAATTTTCCATTCTTTATAGTACTCGCCAATACATATTTTACAAATAACTCAGTAACACTTGCTACATTTCTGTTCAGTTTCGTCAACGGTATAACAGTGAAGACAATCATGTGTCAATTCTTCACTGTATTTCAAAATTTTGTCCTTCATCTCTTTCCTGTAATCAGACGGACGCGCCACGTCTGTTAGAGCTTCATTTTTTACAATTCTTTCTAAGAATTGACAAACAAACACTCCGCAGTTCGTAGTGTCATTGTTTAGATTTTGTAAATCATGCCCTTCCGTTCTTCCTACGCACATATTATTTACTGTATTGTTCTCTATTGTTTTAAATTTACTAAATAATACCGATAAAATCACCTCTTCTTGACCTACCGGATCAACATATATATAAAAGTTTGAGAAGAGGTATCTACGTACGCGAATGTAAAATGCCTATTGTGGAGAATTGGTACAACTATTATTTTATATTGCAGTAAGGTTTGTTTAAATTTTTCATTGACATCAGAGTTGTCGCCCAAAAATATTAACGCTCCTTCCATACAACTGAAACAATATACACTGTTCATTTTATTTTCATATATAATAATATGTGCATATAATTCCAAGACATTATTATATAATTCTTGTTTATTTTCCAGGCATAATAAATCATTTAACCCCATGTGTGTTAAAAATGGCCTTTTCTCACTAGTGCATATTGTTTCAAATATATAATTATATTTCCCCACAATAATTCGTTTTGATTTTAATAATCGATTTACTTTAGTAAAGCATTCGTCCGATGTGTAATTCTTGAATATTTTCTGCGATAGCATGAACTGAGCATGTTTTACATTCTTAATTTTTGTTGGGGTACGTTTCCACTTGTCTTCGAGTAATAACTCTGTGTTTTTTAATTGTGTCCCATACAAAACTTTTCTTTCAATGTGATTCAAGTTTATTTCTTGTGTCTTTGCTTTTATATATTTGTACGACTCTCTTACATAGTCGGTGGGTCGTACATTTCTTTCGCCAGCTAAATTTATATTCTTAACTATTGAAAAATAACCTTCCACTGGACTGTTGGAGCGGGCTTTTTAGTATCTATGTATGCACCCATTAAATTCGTCCATAGGGGAGCGTAAGCGACATATTTTTTCAATAAAATATCCGCGAAATTCGGATCATAAAAAGAATTTATATTTTTTTAGGAAAATTATTAATGGCTATTTTATTTGTTACTTGAGTGTATATGTCATTACCTTTTTTGTAAAATTGACTTTGGGAGTTGGGAGTTGATCGTTTTGTATCAAATTTATTTTTATCGTTGGTGTCGTAATTGTCACCAAAAGAAGAAAAGGAGATTCCCTCATCGCAGCCCATTGAAAGATTGTTTTTCAACATATTAATGTGGCATTTTGTTAAATTATTTTCAAATTCGCTACAAAGTACAAACAAAAAGCTTGTAACCCATTGAAAGAACCGATCTACATCGGAACAATACATTGCGGTTATCATTTGCCTCTTTATGAACTTATGTTCAGACTCACTAAAATGATTTTCTGCATCCTTGTACAGTATCCTGATAATATGATTTGTACGTAACTGTAATATAACAAACGAGGGTTTGCCTAGTTTTTGGTCCAAGTTTTTGAAGCAAGTTTTAACATATATTGGCAATTCCATAGAACAAAAAACCCATAAGATGGCAATTATTAAGGCCATGCTGCAATCGGATATAATTCGTTGACAAATTAGCCAACGTAAATTGTTGTCCTTACATAAATGTCTACATAAATAAAAAATCTTTCAATGTCCGTTGAAAAATGTCTACTTAAAAAAGACTCGCACAAAGGGAAGAGAATTCCTGTTTCATTCTCTCCGTTTCTTCTCTTTGTATATGCGCTATTATAGAATACATGAATATCCTTTTGGAATTCCACGAAATTTTTTTTATTACATTCCCTGTTGCATCCATGAAAAGAGTGTGCGGATTCAATTGTTGAATTAACGTAAGCTGGCTAAGGGAAAATAAATAAGTTTCCAAAGGGTAACTTATTTTTTGAATATAAACGGACCAATTTTTGTCCTTCAGCATTAAATAGAGGTCTATGATAGGATCGGGATGCCTGGTATTCTCACTTTTGGCTTCCGATCTTATTTTTCGAATTACTTGTGCAGATGGGCCCGTGTATTATCCGACTTGTCTTAAGTCTTTACTCTATTTGGATAAGTAAATATCCCTCCCTATGTCTTTAATTTGTACTGCATAATTTTCAATTTTCTTACCATGATGATAGTTCAATAGTTGTAGTGCGTATTGGGTTTCACAAAGTCGGGAAGCAGCTGCAATTGAATGTGGGTGTCTCGATAGTCGACTAGCTCTTTCAATACGTAGCTCTGGATAAAAACTACTAAGTTTTACTGAATCTCTTTCGTCAAGTAAAAATGGAATTCTAATTGATTCAGCGTTCGAATTATTTAACATACCATGTAGACGAGTCTTAGTCTCTTCAATTAACGACTCTTGAATTTTACTACCATGTGATGTTAAAGATTTCATTAAAACATTTCTTGAAATTTCATCTATGTCAACACCAAGTGCCCCCATTAAACTGCGCGTAGGAATAGTCCGGGTATCTTCTCCACCAACACGGAGATCAGGAAAGCACGAATAGGTAAAACGTATATTAGTCACACAAACTTTTTCTCCACTCTTAGGAACATGTAGTTGTTCTTTGATTAATAAAGGTTCGCGCAGCATGTACCATTTTGTAGTAGCATGTTGATCCAAAGCTTTAAGGACATCAACAATTGTTGGGTACTTGCGCAAATCTTTAGCAATCTGATACAACTGATCGTAAGAGAGTTTGAAATCACTGAACCATCGCATGTAACAGAAACCATCGACTTCTCCGCGACAAATGGCGATTGCCCGAGTTTTGATTTTATTCTGCAACTTACGATGCACATCATTTGCGAAACTAACTTTCTTTTCTGTCATTATGGTGAAATGTACAGATAAGCGTGAATGCGTAGGCGAAATAAATATACAAAGACTTTATTATATATTTATGAAAACACTGATTTACACTAGCGATTATTGTAGTCACGTAAATAACCACAACAAGTATGCAAATCAATAAAATGTTATGAGGGAGATGGTGCTGTATATAATTGCATGGATCTAATTCATATATATGCAAACACAAGACCCTGAAATTCTCGAAGACTTCTGTTTATATCACGACGTCACGTTGACCAGAGATAAATAGCGTTCAATATCTGCTATCATATGGCCTTGAACCGACTAGTTTCCAAATGCCGGGCCATGTTTTCTAAAGTGAAATTTGGGAAT
>CCAG010017734.1:0-24919 GCA_001077435.1 Glossina morsitans morsitans | reverse complement strand
TCGGACAATGTGACATGTTCTAATGAGTCTGGTTTGTGGAAGGCAGTAGCAGTCAACTAATAAATAATTCCAACTCAGTTAATAACAGTAAGTCGAATACCTCATCGGCTTCTCCACTCCCCCTCATAATGGACAAAATGGAATTTCTAGTCCTGAGTTAGGTGGTGGGGAACGCGAGGATATGAAATATGTTTGCCCCATTTGCGAAGTAGTATCAGCCACACCGCATGAGTTTACTAATCACATTCGCTGCCACAATTATGCTTCAGGCGATACCGAGAATTTCACTTGTCGTATTTGCTCAAAGGTAAGTTAGTTTCTCAAGTTCTCTCAAAAAACTCAATTTTCTCTCTCTAATTTTCACTAAAATACTCATGCGTCGCGTTCATTTAATTATATTTGATTTGCTCAGGTACTCTCATCTGCCTCTTCTTTGGATCGCCACGTACTCGTGCATACGGGAGAGAGGCCTTTTAATTGTAAATATTGCCATCTCACCTTTACAACGAACGGTAACATGCATCGTCATATGCGTACTCATAAGCAACATCAGCATACTCACCATCGACGCAATTCAAATGGTAGCAAGCACAACAACAACAACAACAACAACAACAGTAATAATAACAATACAAGCAGTAGCAGTAACAATAACAATAATAATAATAATAATTCTATTAATTCCCATATATCAGCAGCTCCAAGCATTGCTAGTAGTACGATAAATACTGCTAATGTGTCTTCATCTCCCTCATCCGCCCCGTATCATCTATTAAGCAATGGACAGCTAACTGAAGGCTTCAAGTTATCGGCAACCCTTAACAACAACAACAACAACAACAACAACAACAGTAAATCTAACAATAGTATTAATAGCAATAGTCATATAAATTCCGGCATTGCCTTGCCAACAGGTGTGAATGGAAATTTTTTAAACGGCATCGCAGCTGCAGAAAGTTACGAGAGCGATGGCGGTTGCTCATCAGATATCTCCACCGTAAATAGTCAGAGCTCTAATCACAATAACAGCAACAACAATAACGATATAAAAATTGATAACAATAACTACAAGCGGAAACTGGAGGATAGTCAACTTCATATGGAAAATGTTAATGACGAACTAAAGCGTCGAATTAAAAGCATTATTAATAACAACGATTTAATTGCCGTGCCTATCGCGACATCTAGAGCATCTCATGATTCCAACGTATTGGTGTGTCCTGTTTGTAATGAAAATGATTTTTCCAATGTTTTGGCTTTGGATAATCATATGGATCTCAAACATTCTGAGATACCAGCTAAGTGCAAAAATTGCGAAGTCATTTTTCGCACCCATTATCAACTCAACATTCATCCTTGCTCGGCAGATAGGAAAGTACAACCGGATATCATAAATGAAAATTGTGAACCGGAAAACATGATCACTTCGGAGAGGGTAGCCAATGAAAATTCCACTGTGATTGCTGCGGACAACGAAGATGACTTAACAGAGAAAGAGGAGCAATTTAAACAAAAGGAATTTTTCCGGCAGCTCTATTTGAAAAATGCTATGGGGAACGTTTCGCCTTCACAAGTTCAGCACGCAGTCAATGAAAATTTGGAAGATGACATTAAAGATTTAGCCGACATACAGTCGATTTTAAATATGACGTCATCGTCAAGCACTTCGAATTTTCTTAAGAATTTCGAACAAACTGTTAATACTCCATCTTCTCAGTGCAGTTACGACAAGGATGAGGAAGAAGCTCAAGATGCTTTTACGGCAGAGTTCAGAAAGATGAAATTGCGAGGCGAGTTTCCTTGTAAACTCTGCACGGCAGTGTTCCCCAATTTAAGAGCTTTAAAAGGCCATAATCGCATTCATCTCACTGAAGCCGGCCCAACGGGCCCATTTCGTTGCAACATGTGTCCATATTCGATTTGTGACAAAGCAGCTTTAGTTCGGCACATGCGTACTCACAATGGAGATCGGCCCTACGAGTGCGCCGTATGTAACTACGCATTCACGACAAAAGCAAACTGCGAGCGGCATCTACGCAATCGCCATGCAAAAACTACGCGTGAAGAGGTGAAACGTGCCATTATTTATCATCCGTCGGAAGATTCTTCTTGCGATGATCCAACTAAAAAATTGTACATGTTTTCTTCGCCTGAGTTTGACGACGATAGTGAAATGTTTGCCTACCATCAGCATCAACCAAAAGACCGTTCCACTCCCGTCTCTCACTTAAAAGAAATACTCACTGCCAGTGAAATACCTTCATCGAAACCAGTAAAAATTCAAGTAAAAAGTTTAGAACAATTACTGGACAAGTCCTCGTCTGCTTCTTCTGGCTATCACGATAATTATGATCACAACAGCCGAAATGTGGAAGCGGCAGCACCCATTGACATGACTATGGATGTGTTGGACTTAAGCAAAAAGCAAACGAATGTAGTAGAGAAGGAAAGTGAAAATTTCAATCATCCCGAGCTATCTGTTCCAGTTACACCTTCATCCGAAGAACCGAAAAATTTAACTATAACCAATGGCTCAATTAATGTAGAGGACCCAAAATTAGAATTGTCCGCGTTGGAAAAGCAGCAACAGCAATTATATTTAGCTCAACAACAAATACTTTCTGATCCTACACAGTATCTTCAGCAACTATATCGCAACCTTATATTTCCACAGTTAAATCCGTTCTTCTTACCAAACTCTTTCTTACCCAACACGAATTTGAGCGATCTTCAAAAATTTGCTCCCTTTTTAAGTCGTATGTTCGGAGCAACGGGCATTCCTCCTCCAGTGATACCCACTAGCAACGAAATGGAAAAGACTTCAATTGCTGGACCATCGAATCCTGCAGCACCTGCAACAATTTTGCCACAAGTTAGCCCTTTAATATCTGACAAATCAAGTCCAATGTCAGTCAATTCGCTTTCATCACCGAAGTCTATGCTGTCACCAAATGCAGCTTCCCTTTCTATGCCTAGACATCCACCGCCTCCGCCATCCCACTTGCCACCAGCGATGCTCTCAAATGGCCCAGTTAAGATGGTACTTAAAAACGGCGTATTCATGCCAAAGCAAAAACAAAGGCGTTATCGTACAGAACGGCCATTCGCTTGTGAGCATTGTTCGGCTCGTTTTACTTTACGCTCAAATATGGAACGTCACGTCAAACAACAACACCCTCAGTTTTATGCTCAACGTCAACGCAGCGGTCACCATGTAATGCGTGGTCGGGCTGCGAACAATACTACGAGCATTAATAACATTACAAATCTTCAAGCAGCCTTCGCCCAAGCCCACCATGACTCGAATTCCGGCATTAGTTCACCCATTTCAGATCAAGTCAAGTACGCCATCTTAGCGCAACAGCTCAAAGCTCGTAAAGATACCGATTTATTACACCAAGCTCTGGCTCATGGTTCCAGCAGTGTAGCCAATAGTCAAATACTCTCTGCTAGTCTTAACAGTAATCACTCGCCACTAAATTTTTCGCACATGAATGGTAATGGTACACCCAACGGTTCCATGGAAGACGATGAACCCAAATTAATAATTGACGAAGATGAAGATGAGGAGGACGATGTAGAAGAAATTCTTGATGAGAACGAAAATGAAAACGACGACGAGCTAATGCCAATAGAGGATGAAAGCTGTGTTAAAACGGCTTTGCAGCAATCGGCTGTATCGATAAATAATGCAAAATCTAAGCAAGAAGGATCGAAGGACGCAGCTAAAAAAGTAGCGGAATCAATACTTGAACAAGCGATTAAAGCTGGTCAAAATAATGCATCATTGATCAAACCTGACCCACCCGTGGTACCTTCGGCTAATACAATGAACTCCATGATCGCACAAGCGCCCGCTGTAGGTAAATTTCTGAAAGAAGTTGCCAGTTCTCCGTTCAAAGATGAATCTCAAGATTTAGTACCAGTTTCCAAATTAGTCGACAATGCGACATCTAACTCGATGTCATTTAATAGTTACTTTCGCCCAAGTGATCTGGCAAATCATATGGAGCAAAGCGACGAAGAGGGCTTAGTGGCTTCTGGCAGTGCCAGTGAGAGCAACAATTCTGGTGCCGAAGATGTTGTAACGACAGTGCAGCCTAAGAAGAAGTCTGCTTACAGTTTGGCCCCGAACCGTGTATCATGTCCTTATTGTCAGCGAATGTTTCCTTGGTCGAGCTCTCTTAGACGACATATCCTCACACATACCGGTCAAAAACCGTTCAAGTGTTCACACTGTCCACTACTTTTTACAACCAAAAGCAATTGTGATCGTCATTTGTTACGTAAGCACGGCAACATTGAGTCTGCGACTTCGGTATATGTACCTACCGAAGATGTTACTGAGCCCATTCCCTTACCAAAATCAGTGGAGGAAATTGAAAAAATGCAACGTCAACGTGAAGAAGAAGACCGCAAACGAAAAGCCGACGAGGCTCGGGAACAGGAGCGCGAGCGCATTGAGAAGGAGCAGCGTGATAAACATAAACAAGAACAGGAACAGCAGCAAGCTTTCTTCAAACAACTGGCTGCCGCCCAATTTCAACAGTATACTACAAAAAGTGAATCTAGCCAATTTTCAACATCGGAGCTGCCATTTAAGTGCCACCTCTGTGAGAGTTCATTTGCCGAGCGTACGCAGTGTCTAGAACATATAAAATGCATGCATGCTCAAGACTTTGCCTTATTGTTAGCCAAAGGAGCGATTGACAGTGATGTCGAAGCAGCCCAACATCTACACTCTGCCGAAGATGAGGAACGTGTACGCACCAATGAAGAGAGCAGCAAAGGCGGTAAATATCCAGATTATAGTAATCGCAAGGTTATTTGTGCCTTTTGCATGAGACGTTTCTGGTCCACCGAAGACCTACGTCGTCATATGCGTACGCATTCAGGTGAAAGACCGTTTCAATGTGAAATTTGCTTAAGGAAGTTTACATTGAAACACAGTATGCTGCGTCACATGAAAAAACATAACGGCCTGCATACCAGCGGCAACCAGTCGGGGGGTGACTTATCAGCTAACGGCAATAGTGGTTCAGATTATTCTGATGACGAACAAACACCAGTAACAGCGGCACTAACAACAACTCAACAGTCAACACAATCAAATATCAGTGCCTTGTTCATGGGCTCAAAAATTCAGGAGCTACTTAATAAAGCTAATGAATGGCGAACGAGTGGCTTAAATGCTTTAGGAGACCATAAGGAAAATATTGCAGAAGAGAGTAATAATGGTCAACAATCTGATTTAATAGGCAATTTACTTGGCATTAGTGATCAGGGCATACTTAATAAGTTGATGTCATCGCCCGATGAGGCAGCCAAACTATTAGGAGTTGAAAAATGAATTTCCAACTTAAGGTAAAACTCTCAGCTTCTAGTCAAGCTCCTGAACATTCGTTTATATTCGTTTTTGGTCTCTTCTGCATTCCACTCGGCAGATAATAAGGCTACTATTTGCCAAAACCCACATATATTGCACATTTCATGCTAAGATATTTTTAAATATATTTTGAAAAACTTTAAATTAAAGTTTTATAAACGCTAACAATTCCAACAAAAAGACAAGATTAAAACCAAAGCATTTTTTTTTTTTTTTTCAATTTATTGTATATTTTTTATTTTTATTTTTTTTAATATATATGTATGTATATATATATATATATATATATATATATATATATAAACATTTTAAGATTAGTTTAGAGAAAAAAAGAGTGCTTGTGAACAAAACGTAAAGAATTTTTAGCAGGATAACAAGGATCGAGAAAGCTGTGTAACCATATTATCAAAATAGATAAAAGGAATACGAAAAAAAGAGTACACTATTTTTCACTTAACGACGTCCTCCTATAAACAAATGCTTTGCAAGCAACTGCAACAATTTTGCCTCGAACTGGTTGGTATATATAGTGAAACCAATCTACTAATCATTCAGGGCTTTTTAAGCTCATTCTGTAAACAAGGTACATACATAATTATCATACGTGAACTAATTGTCAAATATTGCAAAAAATTTACTTATTCAAGTTAACGGATAATTCAAATGTTAATCTGTTAAGAGATAATGTTAGAAAGACTATTAACATCTATGCTTTTCATATCACGGCTGGCCAGACGAGTAAGTCATTACTGATTTCGATAAAGCAGTATAAGATCGGGCAAGAAATCAAATCAAATCAATCAGCCGCTATTAGCGACCTCAGTATTCAATTCTTACATTCTTATTAAAATATTATTGATAAAAAAAAAAATACTAATGAAAAGCTATCGTTTATATATACAAAAGACTTCTCAAACTGTTTTCATCTATTTCCTCGAAGATAAGTGAAAAGTACTGTACTGCATAGTATTCGATTTTGATATTTTTAATGGCAAGATCAGTACCATATATGAATATATCTCTCGTATATAAATATATCTATAAAACTAAATATAAATAAAGACTTTCTATACCAATGTACTTAAACTATGAATGCCTTTAATAAAGAACTACTTAAACGTTCGTTAAACTACCCCTCCCCCTTCCCCACTTAGGCCTTAGATGATTAAACAAATAAATAAAATAAAAAAAGTAAAAATAAAAAAATTATTAATAAATAGTTAATATTTTAATAAAATATAGCTGTAAACCTTATCTTAAATAATATAGTTTAATTATAAATAAAAAATAATAATAATAATAATAATAATAATAATAATAATAATAATTTATGTACAAGTATTTTGTAGATTTACATGATGAGGCCTTCGATTACCATTATGTGGCTTAACGTAGTGACATGAGTTGCCTAAGCGTATACAAATGTTCTAGGACTATATATATATATATATATATATGCATATTAAAATAACGACATTCATATAAATTTATGAATGTATTTTGTAATTTTTAAGAATTTTTTTTTTTTTTTAGATTTTTACTATTATTATTGTTGTCTTTTATGTACAACAACAATATAATAAAAAATCTATCATTATTTTCGGTTAGTAAACCGAATATTTTGAAGTCCACCACCAAAAATGTATGTCGATCCGAGAAAGAAAAGGAACCAAATTTTTGAAAAATAAGAAACCGCGCTCGTCTTTTATTTTAATAAAATTTAAACCAACGAGTACGTCGTGTATATATGTATATGTTGTGAAAGCATTTGCTTCTTTTTTTTTTTTTTTTAATATAAAATTATTTATATATTTTTATTTAGATGTCAACATTCAATCGATAGCTTGTAGGCTGTAGGTTACTTTGAAAGCAATATTTTGAAATTTAATTTTCTCCTCGCGCTATTATCAATCTTAAGAGTATATGTGCCAAGTATCAGCTTTCCATCCTAATAGACATAAAAAAAAAAAAAGAAAAGAATTACGATTACACGGACAGAAAGACGAAAAAGCATAGGATTATGTTGTAAGCCTTGAAAAAATCTTCAACTGATCGCACAGAAGGATATATATATATATATTTCATATATGTATATATATATATATATACATATATTTATATATATATATATATATAAATATATATATATACATATATTTATATATATATATTATACATATTTATATTATATATATATTATATACATTATATACATATTTGATGGGATAGTTGGTCATTGTTTTTGCATCTAACGAAATCATCAGTTTAATTGTAATTCTGTCTTTATATAAATGATAAAAGACAAAAAATTCTAATTAGTTCTTTATTGGTTTTTTGATCAACTATGTTTGTTTATTTGGTTGTCTACGAGAAGGGAATAAAATATGCTAGCGATAGTAGTAGTAGTGTGGTGGTCTTAAAATATATAACAAAACAAAATTATACAGCAATAACCAAAGCATTTTTAATAAATTTTGTTCTCTCTTTCTCTATATCTATCTGTTCTCTATTTGTTCTCTATCCCCCCTCTATTACCCTCTATTATCCCTTTGTATTTCTGCTATAAGTGTGTATTTGTGAAACGTAAATATAAAATTTATATAAAAAATACTTTATATCCTATGTATGTATGTATGTATGTAGTTATAATTAATAAAATTGCAACAGGCCGAAAATTAAATTAGAAATTTTAGAATTAAATTCACTTTCATTTATCAAAAAGAAAAACGTATGAATCAATAAATATTCCAATGGTATCAATTAAGAATTTTTCTCGTGCGCTTTTTGTTATATTTGTTGTTGTTGTTGTTGTTTTTTAATCAGATCTTTACAATCAGAAGAAAAGGAACAACGCTTGCAATGAATGTTACGATGCTAATTGGAAGATAATTTTGCATGTATTCATGACATTGATATGAAAATTAGATGATCTGGCGACAGGATTTTGCGTAAATATGACCGTCTCATAGAATTGATTAATTAACGTTCGACAGTTAATGTCAAAAACTAACAGCGATTTTTAATAAAATATACTTTATAGTTAATACCAGACTTACGGCACTTACGGTCAACTTATATAGCATAAGGGAATCGATATCTTCAGATGTTATTAATTCATCTTTAATGATACGATGCAGCGAATATATGTAAAATCTGTTTGCCTACCCTTTTTATTCCAACAATAAGTCCACTTTTGCTACTCTGATGCAAGTGTGATGATGGTGTATACCCTTTTCTATGAAAATCCTTTCATTTGACCGGTAAGTTCTGAGAATAGTCGTAATCGCAAAAATGAAGATAGGAAACTGAAATTTGGCACAAACATTTCTTGATCGATTATAGATACGATATAGATACGAGATTAGAAAATGGATGCGATTTCTTTTAAGAAACTAAAATCATCTTGGAAAACGCGGACAAGTTTTTGAAATTTTCATCTTTCAACTTTCGATCTCGCGAATGTGTTTTGCGAAAAAGCTCTGCCTAAATATTCGCCAGAAACACCTGCATGTGCGACATAAAAATGATCTCGATCGATTTACTAATACGTTCACAATTATGGACAACATTTTAATTTCAACTTATTTCCCATTTATTCCAACGCACATTGGATCGGATTTTATTTTTATGTGTGGACGTGTTAGAGAAGCAATTGAAACCATTTTTGAACTGAACATAAAAACATAGCCCTACTAAATATCTGGGTCACAGGAAGTATCTTCGTGGGATCGCAAGTTATAAACGAAAATATGAAAAACTTGTCGGTTTTTGTGGACGTTGTTTTAGTTTCTTCTGTATTGAGGGCGTGCCTATGAACAAATCGTGCCCAATTTTTTAACCTGATAGCCTTAATCGATCAAATTTCAATCGCCCATCTCCATATTCACCACTTCGACGATTCACAAAATTGTAAATTATAAAGATTTATATGAACCGTCGTAGTTGTGTCCCCAGGCTTAGCTCCTGCAGCACATTTCAATTGAGTATAACGTGCGATTGCGTGTCTCCAACTTTTTTTTATAATCTTCAAATTGACTAATCTACAGTTCAATTGGACATATCTTTTAAGATGAACGCCATATTTTAATTCACCCGTTATCTAAAAATATGAACTCGGGAATGAGTGTTACTTGATTGGCGCCTTCTTACCAAGAACATCCGTTAGTTCATTTTTATATTCACTTTAAAGTGGTTGCTTATAGCCGTATGTTGAACAAACATCACGGAGCCATCACAAGTCACAAGGCATTCTTTACGATGTGTTTTACGGGACTTAATAATCCGATTTTATAAAAAAAGACTGACATCGAGGCGTTCGTTTTCTTACATTACTCTTTCTTCGGATTACAAAAATTGGCGCACAATTAAAACACGTACACCAAGAACAAACGTTGTTCTCCTTTATAACTAACGACCGATCACAACCCCAAAATGTACCCCTTGAAAGCGAATTTCTTAAGGTCTAATAATTGAGATTATTTACCTCGAAACTTGAAAAAGCGTGATCTGAAAGTTTCGCTTAGTGCAAAATTTAGCAAAAGCGATGTCAGATCGACTTGTCAAACAGTTTTATTTAAAAATACGAAGTTGCAAATATACAAAATTTGCAAATATAGCAATTGAAATATAGGAGTGCAAGGAGACCAAATTTTTTTAATAAAAATAATGCGCATTATAAAAATAAAAAAGTCTTAAAGTCTTCTCAAAGTCTATTCAATAATTCTCTCTCGTGCAGACGATAGTCAATGTTAATCAGAAGGAGTAAAGACTGTTTATAATAGCTAGGCAGCTTCTAGGATAGCGCTGCTAAGGTTTCTTGGGTGAATTTTTACCATATAGAATCGAATTTCACCATGCCGACAGATCACGATATCACGAATCGTCCCAATTATGACTTCAACCGTTTGAAACAACCCCTAATGCACCGAAGCCAGGTGATGCCCCAAATGGGACAGCCATTAAAATTTAGCTTTATCGTCGATATAAAGGGTTAGCCTAATCTGAATGATAATTATTTGATCCTGTTCATCACTCATCACAATTTAGCAGCGCTATCTTCCGAAATAAGCAGAAAAAGTCAGCGTTACGGTATATGGTTGTTTTTTTTTTTTTATTTTTGACATAGGAATCGAAGTACTCCAATCTACAAATAGTAATATTATAGTTGCGCGTAGAGTTTAGAGATAGTACTGTAAGATGGAGAAGCGACAGTTTGATTGAGGATCATGTAGTTCTAATTACTTCCTCTTATCGAAAGCAGTAAGAGTTTCGTCAAAACCTCGATATGAATCTGTTGAATGATGGGTTCTTGGTCAACCAAAATGCAATTGAGAAAAATTACTTCTATCGTGTTCTGGAAAGACGGGGGGCTCTGGCATATATTGACATGATGAATGCACAATTGAACGAAGGAAGCAGCTATTAATTTTTATACCAGAAAAGTTCGAGAATATAAAAAAGAAACCCCTTTTCACCTACAAACGCATTTTCCACACAAGAAGAGGAACACTTATTTTTTGCGGAAAATCTTATCTCTACTCATAGAAGGATTTATTCTTTATCCAGATAAGAACTGCCTCTCTTGATTCCCAGTGAAGGAAGAGGACACTTTGATGTAGCCTATTGCGCCCATCATTAATATACACGTATATATATATGTATATATATATATATATAAATGTATATATATATATGTATATATTTGTATATAATTTATGAATAGGCAGGCGCGCCTGCCGAACGTTAACGGATAAAAATAAATCGCTTTTACAGCATTTAGATTTCACACATACTACGGAATTTTCAACGTTGAATGTTAGTGAATGGAGAAAAAATTTCCTAATTATTTTGTACAGTAATTTACGTAATTTTACAACCATGTGAATATGACATGTTTTTATAAGATTTGTGAAGGAAGTTGAAATATATAGAGAACGTTTTCGCCGGTAAACAAAAACGAATTTATAGCCCAAAGGATTCAACCATCTGATGCTGAAAGGTGCTTTCCAAGTTAAACGAGTGGCTAAGTACTTCTGCACTATGACCACCGGAGCATCATTATCACGGATAATTTCATTGTTAGAAGCATTTGCACCCATCAAATACGCCGAAAGTTGGGACAATGTTGGCCTGCTTATAGAGCCGTACCGAAAATCGCTGTAAGTTTCAAAATAAAACAATTCGCTCAAAGTCTTAGTACATCGTTTCATAATTCAGCAATATAAACAAAATCCTATTGACCAATGACTTAACGGAACCGGTGATGCAAGAAGCAATTGAAAAATCAACTAATATGATAATAGCTTATCATCCACCGATCTTTGCACCTTTAAAAAGAATCACACAAGCGTAAGTAATGAAACTATATCCGAGTATTTTCTGATTGGATGGTATTTTATGAAAAGGCAGCGATTGGAAACAACGCATTGTGTCAATGTGTTTGGCAGAATCGATTGCCGTGTATTCGCCACACACAGCTTGGGATGTAGTACCAGGTGGAGTCAATGAGTGGCTGGCTTGTGCTCTACCCTACAAAAATATGACACCTGTAAGGGTAAGGTTACCAAAACGATCAAATATTTTCTCTTCATTATCCGAACAAATATTAACATTCCTATAGTTAAATTTAATATTATTGTGTTGGTCAAGCGTGATGAAGAAAGTTAGAGTTGTGATCTGCTTTACTCAAATAATTATTAATCTAATGAAATGAATGCTTAGGCCAAAGTGTGGAAGACCCATCAGTTTTGTTTTTTAAGAAGCAGAGCAAGCGTGTTTCATCGTTGCAGTCTGTAGGTAAATGAGACAATGTTAGATTCATTGCTGTTATTGCGTTATAATGTGTATGTTTTATTGTAAGATTTAATTCAGATCAGAGGCAAATGGATTTCTTAACTATGCATGCGGTAATTGCAATATGATATGCTTTCGTATGCTTATAATGTATTTCTTATGAATTTTTAACATTAATCTGCTATCCCAAGAACTATGTTTCCATATTCAAATACTCTTCCCAATTCTCTCTTCTCGAAGACTTTCATTCTAGAGTCTAGGGCTACATCTTCTAAGGACAGAATCGAAAACAGTCCGCTTCACGTGTTGCGAATTTACTTAAACGGCATAAACGAATAAACGGCAAACTTTTTATTCCTTAGCAGAAGCATTGACCCATTTCAAATCACTCTGGAGCTCCTATCAATTCAACGTGTGTCTCGACGAATTTGGAAAATGCTTTACATAAACATAAACAGTTTCTGTTAATTTATTAGAGAAGTTAAAAATCAACAGGGTGTTTTTAACTCAGGCATATTCTTTTTGTAGCTGTTCGAAATTTCAGGAAAAAAATCCTTTCATGCACCGGAATTTTTATTCAGATATTTTAAAGTGTTCAAAGCATCTATTAAACCAAAAAAGGTCAAAAAAGTTTACATGGAGGTTACTTTAAACGAAAAAAAAATTCCCACTTATTCTAGGTCGTTCTTGAAAGAGAGCAAACACCATTAACACGTTCGCGGACACAAAAAATTTCAAGGAGCTGCAAAAATAGACAGGCAATTATTTTTGAAACTAGTTGTAATATCCAAAATCTGATCATACATATATACAAGAGTAGTCAGAACGGAGAAAAATAAAAAAAAATAACTTAATACTTAATGAATAAATTGGTCATTACTTTGAAATGTATATTAATTACAAAAACTTAAAGTTACATGAAATTAAATGAACAAAAATTGGCTTTAAAATTTGAATGCTGTAACATTCATGTCATTTTGCATCACTATGAAAATGAATGCTATAGCATTCGGGTCCACGAACGTGTTAATAACAGTAAAGAAAAAATTTATGATGAAGCTTATAATTAACGCTGGAACGAGTTTAGGCTTTATCTTAGAGTTTATAATAAATTAAAGCACAGTTTAAACACCAGTCTATAATTGCTTGGAAAATACCTCCTCAGCCGAAATAAACTGCCACATTAAAATAAAAAACGACAATGTAATCGAATCGATCAATACATATATGCGAAGGAAAAGATTTATAAATTAACGTTTATTTTGTTTACAGGATGGAAATTTTTTTGCTTTAAACGGCAGAAAAAGGATAACAATAAAAAAAAAATAAAGATCTCCGATTTCTCTCAGTGTAATTAATGCTTATCGACATAATAAAAGTAGCACAGTGAAAAACCGAGGTTTAGCCACGAAACATATGAATGGGCAAATTTGTAAAGGTATCAATTTCAATCATAAAACAGTAATCAAGATGTTAGGAAGGTATGGTAAGAATCTTAATGCCATCTACCCACTTAAAACTAGAAATTTGTATTGCCAGACATATTCCATATTTCGAGAGAATTATCATTTACGTTTACTTTTAAGGCAAATAATAAAACAATGTTTTCCGCAAGAAGTTAATGCAATAATCTATTGCAAAATACCTTCAATTTCATGATCTTTGATTTCATCCACTTGTGGTTTTTTCTCAACTTTGTATTCATCGCAACAACTATACATCCTACGACAAATATAAAGCAACAGCAATGGCAATGGTGTCATCAGCGAATTCGCCACTGGCACAGCATTTGTGATATCTGCTAGTGGTTGTTCGAGAGTAAAGTTAACCATAAATATTGCAATACCAGTATTTTGTATGCCTGTCTCGATAGCTATGGTTAAACAATCCTTTGATGATTGCTTGCATACCTTGGCCATTATCCAACCTATTACATAGCCAATCCATGGTAATGCACTGCTTGCAAAAATTATCTGCAAATTATAGCAATTAATTGTTTCATTAAAGTGAATTACGAAGATATTGATTTACCTTCCAGGAAAACAATTTAAACATAAATGTGTTGACAGCAAAAGCGAAAATTATGATAGAACTCATCAGAATTAATGAAATTGGCTTCAAAAATCGAGTCATTCTTTTACTTATCAAAGGAGCACATTTCTGCAGCACTACGCCAGTAGTTAGGGGTAACAGCAGCGAAAGTGATAGATAGGCAATTGTTTTATAAGGCACATCCAGATTACCATCTTTAAAAATCAGAACGCCTAATGTAAAAATCCATATCGGCATCATACCAAAGGCTGCTAAATTACTTATTGCCGTCATTGCAACTGAAAGGTTTAAATTACCGTCTAAAAGGACAGTAAGTACATTGGAAACCCCGCCACCCGGTGTTGAGCCGATAAGAAATAGACCCAAGCGTAATTCAATCATGTCGCGAAACAGAAAATAACCAATCAAATAACTAAGTATAGGCATAATTAAATACTGGCCAACAAAACCAATGGCAGGGCCTACTGGTTTAACCAGAATACGTTTCAAATCAATCAAATCCAAAGCAGCACCATAACTTATGTATATCACTGACACGAATGCACCCACAATAGCTTTGAATACAATATCTGAAGCGCCCACATTACGTAAGACTGTAACGCGAACGAATTCCCGGGCGCGTTCAACTTTCATATGAGATCGATGTAGGTCTACGTATACTGTTGTATGGCCAAGAAATATGGCGTCAATCGTAAAATTGTGCTTCCACTGTGTAAGATTCTGTGCAATGTTCGAACCTAATATTTTAGCATTTTCGATTTTTATCAAATCTTTGTGAGCGGGCAATATATGAAATTCATAATTGTTGTTCCAAGCAGGATCTATGTTGTTTACCGTTAATTCTATGGTCTTCGTTTGAGACATAGTAATATTCAACAGTTGCGGTTCAAATGTTACTGACCAAAGTGTTTGGATAGTTTTTGCGTTGATTGAAGCAGTGGATAGAGTCGTTGTTTCTATAGCTAACAACTCTTTCATGAAACAGAGCACAAATAATGCAAAAAAACTATTATCTAGATGCATTGTGTACTTCTGTGTAAGAGAATTCAAAGAACAACAAAATTTTCTGAATAAACTTAAATTGGATTTTTTTACTTCAAATTCAAAAATCTGCGCAAAGTTATACCGAATAATATCACAAATTTGAATCGTTCAGCGCAATATCCATTTCCTTTTATTTTGATGCATTGAATTTTCCTTAAAATACAATATCTTTTTTAACTGTAAACGTTTTCAACCGATTTGTCGATATTTTTATCTCTTATATTCCAACCAACACGATCGACTGTCTATAAAAGTACAGCAAAAATACGCACGCTGTAAGAACTATTGGCGGTTAAATACCATCGGAATCTTGAAAAAATGTTGCTAAGATTTATTTATTAATCTTAATTGAAAGCTTACAAAATAGTACGTATTTTCAAATAAGTTAAGCAATTTGATTGAATTGAAGCGAAAAGTCAAGTTTAAATGCATTTACAAGCAGATCGCTGATTTGTTCTACTTGCGGAACTGAACACTAATCTCATACACTGAACTAAAAATATGTTTATTTATTTTCAATACAGTTTAGAAATGATATCGAACACGTATCTGACATTTTCTACTTTATAATATCATTGTACCTCTCCCGTACGATCCGTTTCGTTACCGGCAGCCGTCACATTGAACTAAGATATTAAGATCGTTATAGAAGCAAACTCGACTCGAATATACGACTTGCTTGTACCTGCTAAATTTCAAGGCTAAAATAGTAAAAATTCGCCGATATCTTACATATCAGTATAACTATTCGAAAAAAAACTTATATTGTGATTAAAAAATGTGAAGTTTCTTTCCTGAAATTGGTGTTTTCTTAGACCGAATGCTTGTTTGTTATAGAGACCGAAAAAACTGCTATTAAAAATCGGAAAGGACGAGTGCAACGCAATGATAGGAATGAGGAAACATCTTCAGCTATTTGGTTGCTGTTATAAATTAAACGAACTTTACATCTACAAAAGTTTTTCTTCGACTAAAAGTACAGACGTTTCTGTAAAGCAATCGGCGATAGGACAAACCTTGCTCTTGCAATAAAATATCTATCTATCCTTAAAATATTTAAACTGTAAAGTTCACATGAAAAACATTGCAAATATATTGTTAGGTAATTGCCAAAAATATAGTCTAAAAATAAACATATATATATATATACATATATCTATTATAATCGATTGTTAACATACTACAGTTGATAGTCCACTGTGGAAACATTTTTAAATCCCGTTAGTAAATAATTTTTAGATGTTTGGCTCAAATCGTGAGTTGTCGAAATTCGCCGAAAAGCAGTTGTAGTACTATTACAAAGTTGACAATATGATAAAAACAATATGTATACTAAAAAGCAGCTACTGTTCGCGTGATAAAAAAAAGCCATTAAATTACAATCGTAAAAATTTCTTATAAACATGAGTGCGATCTTCTTTATTTCATACAAGAAACGCTAAATCCACTTCGTTATCTACTTCATACTCCAAATACTGATCGGTTTGGAGGTTTTAGCATTACAAAGTCATTCGCATTATAAGCAACACTTTTCTTCTGTATCCTGTCCATAATGTACTCGATAAAAGTAGTTAAACCAAAGGTCGAATTTTATATTATATTTATATATATTGATTTATGTTCTAAATAAATCGCTGCGCAATGTCTGATAAGATCAGAATTTAAGTTAACTTGCAATATGTATATGTATAGAGCCTCCAATCTTTAATTTCAGTATTAAAGATAAATCGGCGACTCGAATACTCTCACTTCCGATGAAAATAATAGTTAGTTTATGGCGTTCTTCAATCAAAATTCAAACTTTTTTAAGTAAGTATATATGTCATCTTGATCGATAAGTTTTTGCAATTTGCTAATGCTGGCCTATTGTGCCGTCAATGTAGAAATTTTAAGCTTTCTAGGCGCAAAACTGTCCCCATGTCCCCATGATTTTCAGATAATGCCAACTTTCAAACCATTAGTTTACATATGTTACAGTTGTTTTAGTGACTTCCCTTTTGTGATTCATATGAATCCGTCAGCGGGGGGCGACATTTATATATCATCCTACGACCTTTTTAAGTGATGTGTCAATTTTGATTGGCCTCTTTTGAAGTCACTCTCTTACTGCAAGTAGAGCCACAAATGGCAGTCAAGCTCTTCCACACTTTTTTCGCGCCATTAAAGATGCTCGCGATCTGCCATTGTTATGATAGAATACAACACGTTTTTTATTGTTCAATTGTGAACGCTTCCATCGTCTGACGAAATTAGAGTAACTCACGATACATGATTCCATTCCAATCTTACGTGGTCGCATTTTAGCCACCGAACTTTTTCATCTATGATTCTCGTTTGTGAATGGATTCGCATCGTCGGTTATCACAAAATCTCTTCAAAAATGATTCGATTTCCTTTGCTTCGTCAGCGATTCAGAGATGGAAGTTATGCCTATCAAATTTTTGACTATTAATTCTCGTTCGAGGCTACAATCTTATTCAAATAATTTCCTGACTCTTCCAAAAATTTTTTTAAAGGATTTCATCGACTTTACATCGACTTTGTAATTTTTAGAGCTCAATGAAGGAATTCATTTACAGATTGTTTCCTTTGATAATGAATCTTAACTATAAAGAACACGAACCTTTCCCCAAGTCTGAAGAGCGTTATCGCCTTAATAGTGAAATTGTAATACATAGCAAAGGTTTTTAAAAAAGTTGACTAACTTTCCAAAATCCATTTACTTTAGACTAAAGAGTCAACTGCCAGTTTTTTTCTTATTTTTTTTCTCATTTTTCCAATGGACTCTAGTATAGCTTGATTTAGTTAGTCTTAAGTTTGTGTGGATGTCTGCAATGCCCAGAACGACTTGAGATAGACCCAAGTTTTGTTATACCGATCGATTTAGGTTTACTTTCTGAAGTGGGCCGTGGCCCACTACGGTGTTTTTACTTGGTTTTAATTTCGACATTTTCAATAAAAAATGATTTCATATAAATGATTGCCTCTAGATTTTTGTAAAAATTCGATTCTGCAACAAAATATTTTTAGAAATTTTTCTTCAAATAAATTCGCACTTATTTCGCCAATAACACGACATCATTGATTGTTATTACAGTAGATCAATGGGTTAACTAACTTCAAAGAGAAAACTCCATTAGAGTTACAGTATATAAAATAATCTTGGTGGCCAGGTCAATTCATATCCGCCTTTGATTTTTTCTCTCAATAATTCGATTGCGTCAGAATATGTATGACAAATAGGACCATCAAATCATATGTTTCTGCAAACATTCTCCATTGACGTTGATTGCAATGCCATTTTCATTTTCAAAGATGATATTTTCAGACCATAAAACACATTCAACCAATTAATTTTTGTGCACGTGAAAGGCTTTCAGGGACAGCATGTGGCGTTTTCTAGGCTACACCACTGTATGATGGTAGAAGTGTATATTAAGTTTGTGCGGATGTATTCAACACGCCAGGAGGACTTAAGATAGACCCACCTTTTATTATGTCGATCGATCCAATCTTGTCTGCCCATGTGCCTTGTTTTCTGGTGTTCAATCCACATGCCACAATTTGTGCAATATTTTGATGAAATTTAATACACTCACTCAAGGACGAACGCTCGACCACTTCCAATCATCAGTTTCGTAATAAGTTCTTACCATTTCTATACACTGTGCACCTAGATATGTTTTCATTGTGATTTGGCAAACAATATACCGCACAGTAGACGGTATGACGTTCAAAAAATTTGATTGTCATAAACTCTCCAAACTGTTCAGCTTTTCCATTTTCTCTGTATACATAAATTTTGAAAAAAAAAAAAAAACGCTAATAATTTCTTTTTATAATTTTGCAGCTCTTATCGAATTGCTCAGAACCAAATGTCGGACTTGGTCGTATATTCTCGACCAGTCTTACGTTAAAAGAAGCTATAGCAGCCATACAAGAGCACATTGGTCTCGATGTACACGTGGCGTTCGGTAATCGACATACATTAAAAACTAAAATTATTACCGTCGCCGTGTGTGCGGGATCAGGTTCTTCTTTGCTGAGAGGTGTCAAGGCGGATTTGTATATAACCGGCGAAATGTCACATCATGAATTGATTGAAGCCAACCAAAACAATATATCGGTCATATTGTGTAATCACAGTAATTCTGAAAGAGGTTTTCTTAAAAGCTTTCAAACTAAATTGCAAGAGATTTTGAAAAATGACTGCGAAATCATCATTTCCGACAAAGATACTGATCCCTTAGTAACATTTCCCAAAGCTGAATCAAAAAGTCAAATTCAAATATCGTGAAAGCCTAAAAATTACTACTTTATTTTTAAAAATTGTTAAGCATTTGAAAAAAGCAGATTCAATATAAATATACAGAATGCATTTATCCAGTAAATTCATTCAAATCTACAACGGGAACGTTTGATAGGACTTTCTTTATAAAAGCAAAAGCAAAGTGTTTGTCGATAATAGCAATAGAAGACTTGAAACTTATCTTCAATTTCAATGCAGGAGTATTTTATTATTATTATTATATTTTATTATTCGTATTTAACAATACGCGTACATTCATCCACATGTACTTGTTCAATAGCAAATAAAAATTGAACCAAGACCCAACGATGATAAACTCTGGTAGCATGCTTGAAATAAAATCTAAATCGTATTATTTTATTGGGTTAAAACTGTGAGATTTGCACACTCAAGAATGGGATTGTCTCGTGAATTCGCGGATTTTGACATGCGATATGCGATATGTTAAGAACTTCGTTCCAAATTCCAATAACTTTTTTTACCTAATGAGGTTTAGAATTAAAGTGAGCTACGGCCTACCGCTAAATACCTTTCACAGCATTACTGTTATTCATGCAACGACTTTTCAAAGCAACGCGCTATTTGACAAGTGGTCGAAAAAATGATCCAGTCCGACACATTTTCAATAGAATTCGTTCTTGAACCGAAACATGTGAGCGTATGAAATTTCATCAAAATATCTCAAAAATTGTGACATGCAAGTTGAACTCGAAAAAACCGGACGGACGGACATGCTTAAATTGATTCAGAAAGTGATTTTAAATCGATTGGTATAATGCAAGATTGGTCTACGTCAACTGCTTTTCGTTGTTGCACACATCTGCACACAAACTTGGTATATCTACTGTACAACAAGTATAGTAGAACATAAAAAAAAAGGGTAAGTTTGGAAATTTAAAAAACTCGATTGAATTTGAAAATCGCTTTATAAAATCTTTCAAAGTAAGCTTAGTACCCGTACAGAAGGCCAAATGTTACTGAGAAATACAACTTAGTCCTTAGAAAAGTCGTTACAAATTCTTATCTTTAAATTATTTTTCTAACGTTCACGGCCAACTAGTATTAAAATCAGAAAAATTTTAACTAAATATTAATTATTGCATATTTCGTCGTCAGTGGACAAACAAGTAAGAAAATTATATTAGACTGTTGCTGAATCGTTTGCATCCATCGAAAACTCGAAAAAAAAAACAACCAAGTTTTGAATTTCTATAATATTGGCTGGGTGTGAGTGATCTTTTCCATTTTTGTAGAATGTACTTGGAAATTTTCATCTTGTATCTATAGTATTTTATGAGTAGTAAACAACAAGCCAGAAATCTAAAAAGCATATGCGTTCTTCTTTTATATTGCATTTTAAGCATCGTCTTTGACCGATCTGACCCATTTTCAATACTAATTTGCTTACCAGAACTTCCGGTTAAATGAGAAACGGATGTCTTCATTTTTATGGACAGACAGGGGTGCTTAGAACGATGCTGATCAAAAATATATATATATTTATATTTAATGGGAACTCTAATGCTTCTCTCTGAATGTTGCAAAAGTTTTCACAAACATCCCTCTTTCGATGGTGGGTATGAAAATAAGACGGAGGGTTGTATATATTCGATGTATATATTTATAGATTTTCGCACCAATGCTTTTTCAATAGAGTAAAATTCACCTTTAATCCCCTAAACAAATTTTGAAAAAGAAAGGAAAAACGTGAAAAAAATCACCAAATTTTTTATTAATTAAAGACACACCTAACGTCCACTTTCAGTCATTTTCGATTCTAATCCGCCGCGAGTGAACAGAAAATACTTAAGATCAAATTCATTCTGGTAGAGGAAGTTCCGCTTTCGAGAAATGGATGGCGAATAGACACTAAGACTTTTCAGCACCGCTCAAGGATATACGAATATATTTAACGTTTGCATACCACGATAGATGCCTTTATTTCTCAATTCACACAGACAATTTCTTCCTTTAACCAGTTGAAAGTACATGACGAATATGTACTTCATTGTCCGTCCATCCTTCCTTGTCGGATTCCCTCATCAAATTTAATCATTAAGGATGTGTATTTGCCATAACAATGTATTTTAGAAGGTGTGTATGTCATTTCATGGCAATCTAATTTCATGTTACATATGCATGAAGAGTACGTTCGTCGTCGGCAAATTTCTGCAACACAAATTAAAGGCACATTTTCTAAAGAAGTCAACACAATGAACTGGTTAAGTAGAAACTGGAGTGTGGGTCGATATTTTAAGAAAATTTCTATCGACTTCAGGGACATGTAAGTTTGTAAATAGAGTTTTGAACACATGAAAGCAAGGGAACGGATATTTTCGATACATTTCGGTTTTGTTATTTTCGAAAATGCAAATTCAAACTGACTGTAAGTAAGCAGCACGAGAGTGTATGCCAAAAATACTATGCAAAGGTATTAGTGACCAAATCGCTTCTCACTTCGGTCTGCCGATTTCATTCAAACCAATGTCGGTCGGAGTGCGATCGACATTCAACGACCACAGAGCTCGAACAAATGCCTTAACCACAATGCAATATTTGGTGACCTTATCAATGCGTGCATCTACGTCCCGTAATGTCCTATAGGTGCAATAATAGGCATTCATACACAGTTCAATAATATCGGCTTCTATATTTCGAAATGAAAACAAATCTTTCGATTAAGATTTATTAAAAGAAATATAAAATACTTTAGCGATAATATAAGCAAACAAAATATAAAACTTAAAGAGAAAAATAAACTAATGCGAAACATAAAAAAAAAGAAAAAAAAAAAACAATATCGATAGCCATGATTTGATATATAAATGCATTTTTTACTTAAGAGAACGAAAAAAGAAAAACCGACGAATCGACAGACAGATTGTAATAAATTACATAAAAAAAAAATGTTCTAAATTTATCAAAACCGACCGAAGTAGTTTAGATGGTTTGGAAAGTTTAGTTTAGTTTATTTTTCAGCTTTCTATGACTTTGTAATTGACTTTTTTCAGGCGGTATTTTTTTGCAATTTTTGTAAAACTTTAATACCCTGCTCCTGATATTCTTGTTTGGACATCCAATAAGCATCACGATCTTTTGTAACTTCAGCTAGAACTGCACCTCCAATAAACACCATGTCCTTCCGTCGAGGAGGATCTTCAATACGGATTTTAAATTTCTACAAATAAAAGGAATTATAATGATTGGTAAAATTCTTTTGCATTATGATCTCTTGTATACCTCCAATTTATCGCTATCGTTTTTTAGTACACGTTCTAAATATAACTGTTTAATTTCTCTTTCTAAACGACTTGGTAGACCTGGGTACATTGTGGAACCGCCTGATAATACTATATGTTTGTACAGTTCGGGCCGCATATCAATGTCGGCTGCCTGTATGGTATTAAACACTAATTCAGCTATGCCTTGACCCTCCACATTGATTAGATGCGGTTGGAACAAGGCTTCAGGAGCTTCAAAACGTTCACCGCCCACTTTTATTACACGTCCATCGGGCAATGTATAAGATTCTACTAGCACTGTGGTTTCCAAGGCTAGTCTCTGTTCCATTTCAATATTGTAACCAATATAACAAAGTTTCTCTTTCATCATGCGGACAGTTTCAAAATCTGCGGAATGATTAAAAGCGTAGCCACGCAGCAGTAATAACTGTAGTAGAATTGAATCTTATAATGAAAAAAAAAACAAGGAGTAAAAGCAAGAAAAGCGTATTCACCTTGATTAAATATCTCGTTATATCACGGCCGGCAATATCCAATCGCCGCGTTAAGTGTGGCAATGCAAATTCCTCATAAACAGGACATATATGCGTTACACCATCACCGGAATCGATCACCACGCCTGATATTAAACCTTGAGCATATAAAGTCAACATGGCTTGTATCGCAATATAGGTCGAATCGAAACCATATTTCTCAAACATAATCTAATGCATTTTATATGGGAACTCAAATCACTTTATTTATTTCAAGTTTTTACTAATCATACGTACCTCAATCATTTTTTCTCGATTTTTTAAAGGATTCATTGGTGCTTCTGTCAGCAATATTTTAGAATTTGTCGGATCGATATTCATTTTCTTGGGACCGAATGTATAATCCCACACGTGACACATGTCTTCCCAATTTCGCACCACACCGTTTTCCATGGGGTATGATACCTCAAGCAATGAACGCAATTGTGAAGCTTCATCGCCAACCATCAAATCCTGTAATATCGGGTGTTTTTTTTTCTTTTTTTTTTTTCTTCATTTTTTTTTTTGTTTTTTTTTTTCTTTTTTTGGTAAAAGGGGGCATAAGATATGTTTGACTGTTGTTGATATCGTTGACATAATTGATCTGTTGGGTCTTTTAGGAAATTAAAATCCCATTAAAATTACAACAAGGAATAAAAACAACAGCAATGATTTCGTATGTGCAAGAAGAAAAATTGATTTTTTTTTTTTTTTTTTGCAATGGTAAAGAATTTTTCGTTCGCAGAAATCTGCATCTGTATATGAATTAGCAAATAAAAAGAACCATTCATTGAGCTTCGATATGAACAGCAAATAACCTTATAAAGTATTGGAGTAGTCGAAAAAGTCATGACACACATTTTTTTTTTTTTTGTTTCAGTTTAAAGCCAACTATTTCCTATTAACCTGCTCAGTTCTCAACACTTTCGCGTTGGAACTTGCGGTGAAGGAAAGTGATGAAAACACTTTACTGTACGAAATTGTTTTTACTTGATATGGAGGCCTTTATAGCATGATAATTATTGATGATATTTCGCATGGGTAGTCGAGTGAGTATGAACAGCGATTACCAGTTCAATGTTCGCGGGTGCAAATCTCAGTTTGGTAGAGTTTTCGTCGCCCGCAGCTGTAATGCATGCAGAACATTTATCGATTGGTCACTTACCCATTAAGCTGTCTTTAACCACCTTCCTATCTCTTTCTATTTCCTCGCTTCTTTCTGGCCATCACCGTGTTACACGTGTAGGCGACCTCCCCTGAGTGATTAGTCATACTAGCTATATATATATATATACGCAATAGTTCACACCTAATATCTTCACATTTCGACACATACTACGGACCTCACGGCGCAAAACACTGGATCTGTTTGTTTGGCGAAGTAACCACATGTTTGATCTTAAATTCCCCCGAAGTCTATCCAAAAAACAAATTAGAAAGTTATATTCGGCAGTAGCCGAATCTCGCATACCCACCACTATGCTCTTCGCATTCTACTCCCCAAGTTCTTTTATTTGATACCCATATCGCTGGTATTATTAAGAAAAAAGTAATCGCGGTGTCTACCAAATTCATTTTAAAA
>CCAG010017730.1:0-36153 GCA_001077435.1 Glossina morsitans morsitans | reverse complement strand
CGAAATAATTTGGCCGCAAAATTTCTTTCATACCTAGAATTTATTAATTTTTTGGTATTTTTCAAGGAAATCTTATCTGGACAGAGCAGTGAATTTTAAGAGGAATTGCACTCGGATCAGTTTGTTTGTAGTTAAAACGACTCATTCTCCTTGGCCTTTGAATGAGTTCGCCAGTTATCACTTTTGTTTATTTCCGCCACAACGGCTGCACAAAAACACTCGAATTGTTAAAACAATCAAATGGTTTACGTTTTCCTTAAATCGGGGAAAAGTATGTTAACTGCGCTAACTGCAGCCTCCATTATACGGCCTCCCCACTTGTTTTACTTGTTAATCTACACTGAATTGCTATTACTTTACTTATTGTAGTTTTTTTTTTCCATTTTTCCATTTGTCCATTTTTTTTTTTTTCTTTTTTTTTTTTTGGCAGTTATATGAGTTGTTTTCTGTTTAAGCTGCTCTCTTAATTACCATGTTCATCCATGATTGCCTCAATCGGTTAGTTAAGCATATCGTTTATACTGCACACGCTTGCTTTTTTAAGCACGTAAAATATTGCTTGTGAGTCACTCTCTCTCTCTCTCTCTCTCTCTCTCTCGTTTTCTCAATCAATCAATAAACATTATATGTTTTTATATGCTTTGATCTTAAGCCAACCACTGACCGACCTCTCCGCTTTATAAGATTTATGTTTACTAGTTTTGAATTTGTGACCGCCTTGGGGCTTATCTTGAATGCCGTCCTTTTGAAAACGTGACCATGACTCAATCATTATCTAATTGAATTTTTGCATAAATTTCAAATCATTACTTGCTGTTGACGACAATTTTCCAATGAAAATATTTTGAAATTTTTCAACCAATTTTTTTTTTTTGCTAAGTAATTTCACTTTTCACATATGCACTTAATCAAGGATGCAAGTTTTTTAAGTTACTTGAGACGTGCACGTGCCTAAATGCTTGAAATGTATAGTAAATATTAAAATATTGGGGCATGTAAAATGATTTTGCGGTTTTTTCCGCGGTATCAAGCTTCCTTTTGTAGCCTGCTCTTTGATGCTTAGTGCCTCCGCTATTCCTGTCAGCTTCATCGACTTTTCTGCCACGGCAAGGTGCATCTTTGACATCGCGGAAATTGCGGAACGGAATCGAGAAAACCGTTCACGTTCACGTCATTCTCATCAGACACTTCATAATTATTTTTTTTTGTTTTTTTTTGTTTTTTGCAGCTTTTTCACCTTTTTTATAGCAGAACATTAGCATCACATAGCGTATTTCTTCAGATATTTCACTCATTTTCAAATCAATGTAACTTTTCACATGAGCAAGGAATTAGAAAACTATTTTTACAAAAAATGTAAGTTGAAATGTCACACCTTTTAAGCACATTTTCGTTTGCGACAATCAGGGGGTGAGGGTTGCCCGATTAACACCATTCTCCAAAGTCTTTTCACATGACCGAAAGAACTTCTAAGAGAAATTATTTTATTAAGAAATTTTACTTTATGACAAACAAGTAAAAGCAACAAAAACAATCGAGCAAATAGCCTAAACTACTTCGCCTAACACAATGCTGCACTTACTTAGGCACTTACTTACTTGCTTACAAAAAATCATATTTCCATTTACCATGTAATGTTTATCTTTCAGTGAAGAGACTCCAGACACGAGCTCGACTTAGTCCAAATTTTAATAATAAAAATATTTTTCTTATCAAGAACTTATTATTTTCTTAATAATACACGTTTTCTTGCCTTATAAAAGCTTATTTACAACAAAGAACAATGGGCGTCGAAAACCGATCTATGCTGTCGAAAGATATCACAGAATACTTCTGTAACAGATCATTATCCTGAATCAATTTCCATCCTAAAATACTTTAAATTTTATTTTATTGCGATAGAAGAGCTCATTTCTCATAGGACCATTTATTGGGCAGTGGGCGCCAAGACTTGCTCCATAACTAATGCTAATTTTTCTCATTTTTTTAAAGGAACGAGACATAAATACTCTTAAAATGTGAATTAAAGAGAGAGAGAGAGAGAGAGAGAGAGAGAGAGAGATAGAGAGGTGTCAATAGATCAATTACAAAAACGATTGGACGGACAGATAAGCTTAAATCGTTTCAGAAAGTTCTCTTAAGTTGTCCTTTTAAACGCTACATACATGCGCACACTAAACTGAATATCGTCATATACCACGATGTGAAGTATAATGCAATTGACATGAAGTTGACCAAAAGATGGCCTATCTTCACACAACTGTTATAAAAAGTTGAATAAAAACAAGTAATAATAATATAAGCAAAAGATTAACAAAAGGACGAAAAACAAATTTTATTATAACGGTTTACCAGACTATGTGGGCATACGGGCACAAAAATAAGTAAGTATGCAGAATACAAATCGCACCTTCACCACACTTTACCAGAGACCGAATGAATCGCCATAAAATTGTGTTAATTAAAAGCAAACACATTTCTATGGGAAATCGTGTAAAAGTGAAAAAAAACAACAATGAATTTGCATTTATTGTATATAAAATGAAAAAAATAACATTAGATTTTCATTATTTTGCAGACTTTATTTCGCTTAATATAAACACATCCTAAGTTATTATCTATTTATTATCACTTTCAACGGCAAATATTCTTTTATGGACCTGTGAACTATCGCTTTCATTACAACTCGTTCGAATCTATATTGAATTGAATTCCAATCGGTAATCGACTTCAAAGTAAATATTCTCTAATGAATTATATTAATTTATTCGCAGTAATCTCTCAGCATGGGGGGGGGGGGGGGGCTTTTTCACCCTTCGAATCATTTTCTTGCAAATAATTGCAATAATTTTTCGTCTATCATAACAGACAAGTATCATAATAACGTGATTGTTACGTACCGCATTGCTATAAATTAAATAAATTCATATCAGTTTATATAGAATATTAGATGTAAATAATTTATACATAATTCCGAACTATGCAAATTTATATATAAATTGCGTTCTCAGTTTATCGCGTTGCAATTGATACAATTAATGTATAAAAGTTTGTAATAAAACTTGAAAACATTAGATTGTTTTATTATCTATGCGAAAGCAATGTAACTTGTTCTTCCTTTTTTCTTGTTTCGCAGTGGGACGAAAATCGTCGTCACTTAGCAAAATCTCTTCTTGACTTTCAAAATAGTTATTTTTTTAATTCTACCAAAACATTTTCATATCGAACCAAGGAAGTGTGCAACTCTCTTTTTGCGTAAGCAGTGTTCTGCTCCTTTAACCGAATCCAGTCCTGTTTACATACCATCGCAATTGTATGTGCGTATGTGTACAACAAACACATTGATCTTCAATTATACAATTCAGATCGATTGATAATCGCTTTGTGAATCTAAACTAAGCTTGTCTGTCTGTCCGTCCTTCTGTCTGCAAGTATACAGTTCAGTTAGCAAGTCCCAATTTTTGGAGATATTCTATTAAAATTTGGTACACGGAGGCCGAACATCCGTCCTCTTTTCGATTGCTTCCCCTATAGCGCTTTATTGGTAAAAATCCTGCAAATCAAAATCTCTTGCTTTACGTAGCGCTGGATAAGGATTGAGAGAAATGACATCAGTTGCATACCATCTAGTAGTCTGAATGGTTCTTTACCGAATACGAGACTATTCAGAACACGGTAGTGGATACCATACCGGAAGCAATGTCTCAAGTGGTTACACTAGTTGAAGCTAAGCAGAACCAAAGCTAAATAACACGACAGTTATATCTAAGTCGATATATTATTCGACGCGTACCGGCGATATCAAAAGACCGTCGGCTATACTCGGTGAACAGGAAGTAGCCGAACACGTGCTACAACATAGCGTAACGACCGTTTACTTGTCACAACGTCACTAAGAAATCATCGGTTGAATGAAGTTCAATTCGGACAACAGTTTCAGGAAGTTAGAGGAGTGGAAGTCAATCGATTGACGGTTAGAAGAAGATGTGCCGATGGAGGCTTAACAGCGCATAGACCAAGAACTTGTGAGAAATTGACCCCTGCATATCGACAAGCACGCTTTGCATTTGCTCGGGAATATGTGAATTAGACTATGGATCAAGGGAAGATAGTATCGATCTCTAACGAACATGTCTGCATGTAATGGCGAGGCATGTTACTGGAAATGAAAACCCAACTTGTGTTCGGTCACAGGGTCCAATACCGACCGTCAATCAAATGGATTGACTTGCCGACGATACATCGAAGCAATTCTGGAAGAGCACTTAGTGCCTTTTTGGGGATTTATTTGGTGAAAATTTCATTCTCAGCCATGGCAACGCAAGACCACATATCGCTGTTGTAGTGCGCTAGTAATTGAAATAGGCTGGCGTGCCGGTTATCGGGCGGCCTGCTGAAAGTCCAGATCTCAATCCCATTAAGCATCCATGGGGGCATGTGAAAAAACAAGGACAAGCCAGGAACATGGCGCATACAAGTTTCGGAGAGCTTGGAAGCGCAATTAAGGAACAATGATGAAATATACCATAGGATTATATATTATTCGATGTAAAATCGAATGGAAACTGTTATACAGGCCACTTCGATGCTTCATTATTAATAATTGTTTTTTTTTTTGATTTTTGCCCAAAATCATGGAAACAGCACTGCCTGTAACGAGCGATTTTGGTTATTTCTGTTTTTAGTTTTACTGCTATTGTAAGGATTTTGAAGGTCAAGGGTAAGCATTACGTGTTTTTCAGCAGTGTTTACTTTAGTTTAATTTAGGTTATGCTTGCAATCTAAATTTAATTTAATAAATACTTGGCTTCGAAGTGAAATGTAAGATTAAAAGACACTCACAATGAAATTAGAATTTTCTGATAGGCTTTAGCTTAGTTAGTAAGATATCGAATATCAAAAATCTGGAACGTTCTTTATGCCTCTTGAATTTTTTTTGTAAAACGTCATGCAGACTGTACTTTTACGCACACACTAACCGATAATCAGTGACAAACGTTATTTATATTTTTTGTTAGTTCAATGTTAGTGCCAGTTAATAGCTGGCAGGTGTTTTGATCAGCGACACCTATTGGTGAATATGGTAAAGCGGTGCTCAGCATCGATGTACAGAACGGTTTCGGTGTTATTGAGTTATTCGGTGTGTACGGACGCTAATCGGGAGACGACATGCATTATTTTTGTTGTTTGATTTGAAGAAGTCTGCGGCCGAAGTCCATTAAACACTTTCAGAAACTTATTGTTATGTTGCTCCCTTATATCCCAAATGTCAGTTTTCGGTTTCAACGGTTTAAAAGCGATGAATGGCCTGGATGACCAGCAATATGAAGCGTATGATTTTTCTTTACTTCGCTATAAGACATAGTTTAACAAAACATCAAAGTACTTTTCTTTTTTTTTTTTATTTTTTGGCAAAGTTACAAACTTTGAAGAAAAAAGTTAAATCTTTATAGAGTTAAAAATTGTTGTTACTTGATTTTTTTTTTTTTTTTTTTTTTTTTTTGCAAAGCTCGCTCCTGCCAAGAAACTTTCCATAAATATTTTCTATTTTCTAGATTTTTGTTTTTTGTTATCATAGAAAGCTACCGTTATTCAGAAATTTTCTTTGAAAAATTTGTTATGGAAAGCAATAAAAATAAATGAATAAAAAGCTATATATATTCGCTCTTTTCGCAATCTCGTGTGGTCGTAGCGGGTATAAAAACCAAAAAAAAAAAATAAAAATAAAAATAAAAATAAAAATTTAATTTATTTACATTTATGTTTTTCTTGATTATAGCTTAGCGTGTGAAACTTAATTAAATTATCATAGAATTTATTAAAATTTCAAAAAATTATAGCATACGTTAGCATTACGTGTCTACTGAAAGTAAGCAAAAATGAAATCAACAATACAGTAACACATTCTCCATCAGGCGTTTTAAATGTGAATAATTTAAGTTATAGCAAGAATTTCATTTATAAGCACTACGGGTATCCTGGGTAAATAAAGCAATAATAACTGAAAGCCTTGAGTCTAAGTATTTTACGTATGCATCTAAACAGTAAAGCTCTATAACGAGACCCGACCGCGAACGAAAACAATACTAAAACAATACAATTTTGAAATTCGAATGTAAAGCATATTTACAAAATAGTTGTACAACACAACACCAAAGCAGAATATGTATGAAATGAAAAAAAAAAGAAAACAAAAAACGTACATTTGCATACAATGTGTGCGAATATAGTCAAAATAAATATCACGCAGAGGATTAAGTGGATAAACACATGTAGCCAAACTGGGTTGACAGTCACTGCGCAATATAAGGAAATAAATATGAAAAGAGGTTTCTATACAAAAAGAAACAATAACAACAACAACAACAACAACAACCATAAACAATACTGCAGACGCCCGTAGACGTATTTTCAATGGCTATTAATCAAACTCCAATGCGTGTTTAATCTACTTTACCAATCGGATTGACACGTACGGCACTCGTCTAATAGAAAAATAGAAATTTTTTGGGAAAAAAATTATATTTTATTTTTCAAGCTAGTTTTCATTCCCCTCGATATCTTCAAATTACTTTCTTTCTTTCTTTCTTTCAAGCTGTACGATCCACAATACTTCTCTGTTCACATGCGAGTTCTTCGTCGCTCGTACATTCGCTCACCAGACAGCCCTCAGCTGAAGTTTCCATTCCTTGACACCTTGACAGCTTGAGGTAACAACTGACGGATGACATTCGTATCACAATTCATATAATTATTCATATGCAAAATTTGATGACTAAGTCGGTGGCGGTTTATTGTGATGAAAGAAGGCTTTTTTCTTCTGGCAGTTTCTTTTTGATTTTGCTATTAAACCGATTCAGTAACGCCAAATAGTAGGCATCCTATGTTATCGTTCGGCCCGTTTCGAAAAAATCTATAAAAATTTTAGTATGCGCTTCCCAAAGACATTTCAGCATTTGTTTCCTCAATGATTGCTTTCTGGCCCGCTTTTGTGCCCTTTCACGCGGCGAAAATCATTCTATCCATACGTTGTGTAATTACGATGTGAATTCATATTTCATTCTAAATTACATAACATATACACATAAAGGGGCCTTTGCTACTTATAAATGCTTCAGCGAGAAAGGCGAATGAATGGCACCGATCTTGCGCAAAGCTCAATGCATGCATGCATTAATCGTGCAAAGTGTTAAGTACAGACCCATAGCTAGCTTAGGCAGTTTTGCTGATCTCAATCTTCGTACATCCTACCAGAGATTTTCATCGACTATTTGTATATCCCTATGCTTAAAGATCATTTGAGCGACCTAAATGCACCCGTTCAGTCTCCAAGCTCCCAGTAAAACTTATCGAGCCTTTCTTTAAATTCTTTTGGTTCATTACCTTTCAAAAGCTCACTTCACTTCTCTTTCAATATTTTCTGTGATCTGAAGTTTTTTTTTTTTTTTTTTTTGACTTTCTACGTGTGTCACAAAACAAACAGATGGCAACCGATCGAATATTACGAAATTTGACACATGATAGTCTGAAGGCTTATTTCATTTGTAATTTTTTACTTTTGGTTGTATCTGTCGTCATGTACTTTGCTTATTTGCACACCTAACAATATTCTACCGAACAGTCATAAAGTATCTCTCCAGCATGTCATACATAAATGTTATGAAATCATGTGTTAAGGTCTCTAAGTCTAACGATCTAAGTCGTGTACATGTCTTTTACAAGCTGCTAACATTTTTCGCAAGTAAATGATACGAAATTGGCTTCTTTTCTTAAGCGAGTGAAGAGTAAAAAGTAAAATTTTGTTTTTTTTTTTAATCTCACAACTTGCGTTATTAAATAAAAAAGTGTTGCTGAACAAATGTTTTTAAATCAATAACAAGTTGCTGCTCATATTGTTATTATGTTATGTTGATGACATAAGTTTGCCTATTTTTACTTTTTTTTATTAGTTAGATAAGCTTTTTATAACATTTTTATTTTTATTATTAATAAAATAATTTTTGCCATCAAAAATCTTAAATAATTTATTTACTCAACTATTTATTTAATTAAAAACTAAACTAATATACAATTATAAATAAATATTTATAAATAAATGCTTTAAAGGCTTGTAAATCTTTTTTTTTTTAAAATGTTGCATTCATCACGAGCCGTATGCTGAATACACGATATCACTCACAATTATATAGGCAAAGAGGAGTGAGCGTTTGTATTTGTTGGGATATCAATCGAGTCAATCATATGCTTGCTGTAATCATTATTTTGAACACGAATTTTGCCAAACAACAATGCGTTACGTATTTATATTTGTACTTTGACTTGGACAGCTTATAGACGGCGGACAGACAAATAGACATCTTCGTATAGACTCAAATAGATGATAATGTACGCTCTACCTAAATTTTGCTAACCAATATATCTAAGCGTTATAGATGGGGTAATGAATTTAGTATTCCATCGCACTTCGACATTTCATATAAAAAAAAAAACACATACATTGAAAAACAACCGTAAATTTTCTTTAATATAAAATATTTTTTAACATTATTTTCATTTTAATGCTAACAGCAAAAAATTATTCGTTCAAAAATGACAAAAACAGTAGCAGTAGTAGTAGCAGTAGCAGCAGCAGCAGCAGCAGCAAAAACAACGAACGAAAAGCACAACAAAATCAAAACTCAATCACTTTTTATATGATTTAATGCATGCGTCATGCAAGCAAATGCTATTCATATGCGGTCAGACTGACGATCGTATGCTGATGTGAGACGCAGTGAATCTCTGCAAACATTCCAGTAGGGAGTTCATCAAAAATATTCAAACAACTGTACACAAGGTTACGCACACATATACACATAAACACACACATATTTGCATACACTTGCACTACTCATATCACATAAAAAGTTATCATAACTGGCTAAACATGCAAATCAAGTTTTTGGTAACTACGCAAACAAAACCTAACAACTACGGAATTGGCAACAAAAAAAAATACATAAATTTGACAGCATAAATAACTTTTTAAAACATAGTATAAAGGAGTAAAAATAATATAAATAAATATTAAATAGAAATGTTATTTAGCTAAAACATATTCTTTCAATAATGTACTTAGTGATAGTGTGCCTATCCGTGTTTTAAATATGAGCTGATCTCGAATTGTTTTGAGATCTATTTATGTAAAACCTCTTGTTATATGCACTTACTTACTTAGTTATATGCAAACAGTCACCATACACATCGCTCTAAATAGGTTTAAATAGGTTTCGGCTAAATGTCCGCTTTACACAACAGGCTCTTAATCCAATTGAGATGTTGAATCCATAGCGGGAATCTATTACGAGTATGAATTCGTACAGTCCGTCAGAAATGCTTTTATTTCAGAGCAAAATGAATGAAGAGATTAATCAAAGTGTTGCAGGAGAGAGAATTGCTAACATTTTCTCAGTACCTCAGTTTCGCTATATAATTGCAACAATTATTGTGGGTAGCAGTCCTTAGCGATAATTTCGTTTGTTTGGAACAAACTGTAATGCTCTTCGTCCTGTCGGTCCCGTTCCTCTTGCTTGCCTCTTGCTTGTAAGTAAAACCGCCATAGTTATCTAACTTCATTGTCGGCCCACGATACTCGGCATCATGGTTTCTTACCATGTCGTTAAGAATCCATTTTTCATCAATCATAAGGTTGTAGCGACATTGTCCTTTGAATTAAGCAGGAAAAAAGTAAACTTTCCCACAAATGACTTTCAAAACACCGGGAAACTATATTCTGTGCACTTTAATGGAATAATGTATACAGCTTCCTATAGCTTGGAGGCAATACTTGGAGAAAACAAAAGCATACTTTTATCCTACATTAATACTTATATTCGCTCTTCGAACACGGACAAAACTCGTTTGTACTCCCAATAACTTGCAATACAAAATATTTAGGAAGCTTTCGTGAATGTGCCGATGCCGTAGATTCATTAATATTGAGGTTATGTCTAATCTTAGCGATTTTAGAGAGCAGCATTTCGAAAGAGTGTTACTGAGAATTCATGAAGATCGAGTCGGCACCGTGGCTAAAAGTGCGACACTTCGCGATCGTCCCAAAAATTACGCATCCTAGACATTGACAAAGTGGACTCTACTATAGAAGCCTACAGGCCATAGAGAGCGATTAGAGTTCATGGAATGAATTATCCAACAACAACAAATGGATAGTGATTTTTGGAATGAAACCATGGCACGTATCCACGTTCCAGCAAAGCTTTGCAGACCATTTAAACGACGATGCTAAACCGTAAATAAGTCCTTAACGAATGCTTTACGAATCAATCAATCAAATATGTTAACAATAAATCTTTTGTTTCTATTTATGGAAAGGTCGGTCAGCTGATAGCGGATCACTTTCGAAGCGTGTCGTCGACGTTGCGTACAATTACTTCGGCATTAACTGGATATATTGATTCGTAGAATTTATCGTGTATACCGTATATTGTATATCGTATATATTCTAAACCCCTATTGACAAGACTTTCTGTGAACTAAAAATCATATATATTTACATCGTTTCATTTATACATGGTTGACCAATACACACACACGTTCGCTTGTGACTATTTACAAACACTATTTCATATTTTGAAAAGTGTTATCTTATCTGCTAAACAAGCTGGGCTCATAACATTATTACTAACGTCGTTATCTTTATTATCATACTTTTGTAAAGTTTTGTAAAATTTGAATTCAACGACATCACCAGCACGTACACGCTTCATATATTTCTATATTCTATGTTAAGTTGATAGAACAAAGATTGACTGAAATTTTTGAAGCGTACATATATCAACTTAAAGATTTTTCTTTTATTCGTCTCGTTACGAACTTGTCTGTCTGCTTAGTCAACTTTGAAGAAATTTTTGAAAAACATTTTCATTCATACCTTACCTACACTTCGACTCATCGATAAAAGAAGCAAACTCTTATACAAATGATTGGACAAACTTCAACGAAAGTAAATGGAAAAATAAATTAAAACTAACCACAAAATTGTATTCGTTTCATGGAGACTCTTAGACGCCCAACATTTCACCTGACAATATGAAAATCATTTAGGTTTTCTTAATTAGCCATTGGATCAGTGGATCGAGCGGAAATTTTCTTTGTATGTTCATATGTTGCTTTCGGTAATTCATCGAAATTCCGACATATGTCGTTCGCAATCCTTTTTCCACCACGTCTTATAGTATCGGAACTTTTGAGCAAGTATTCATCGAGAACACCGTCATATATGCAATTGAATTACTTGGCCAATAAAAGGATAAAAATTCATCCCAAACTCGACTGTTTAATGGGTGTCGTAAGCTAAAGTCAATTTGCGAAATGGAAATTTTGTTCTTGACAGCATTTGTCGTCGATCAAAATAATGTTTCAAAAAATGGATTCCAAAGGTTACAGAGATCGGACATAACCTCAATTATTGATCGTTCATTTAACTTTGTGTTGCGTTAAAAAACTTACTTGCTTTTCACTAAAGATTAATCCACACAATCAATAGATTACGATATCGATAGATTTCAAATACTGTGCGACTAGTATTTGACAGACATTTGAGGAGAGCGAATACAATCTGCTTTAGTACTTTAGTACTTGATTTTTGCTCTGGATTGTCATTAATAGATTTTTCATTATAAATAAATATATGATCTTGCTTGAGAACCGATCATTTCTATTTCTATGCTTATGATGCCTTACAAATTTTCACTAAACAGAGAGAGCGAGAGAGAGAGAGAGAGAGCAATGAAAAAAAAAATGCATATGAAATGCATCAACGGATTTCATTAGGATTAGGATGATATTTACTTTTGCAGATTACCCTAAGTTATGTTTGACTGAGTATGATGGAAATGAGAAGATGAACTTCACTACATCGTCTTTGTTGTCAAACATTTGTAATTTAAATTTGCAGTTGATTTTGTTATAAAGAAAATGTATTTTAGGAAAATTTTGTAAAAATTAATATTTATTTTATATATTGAACTATATAACAGTTGATATATTTGCCATAGATGGTCTGTTAAATAAATAGAATACATGTAATGGAAAGGAAAACAAATCGAGTAATTTTGTGTGGGTGTAAAAGAAAAATATCACGTTTACCAACCAAAAATTAAACTAATGTACTCAATACCATAACATTAGACATACGAGTGCTGGACAAATAAAAAGAGCAAGCAGTTTTTCAACTCCCTTCGTATCCATTACACATTCAGCAAGTGAATCTATGCAGGACGTTCTAGTTCACGGTATTTTTGAAAATTAGTTACTCAGTTAAAGTGTTTTGTATCATTTGATAAATGCCTTCTGTGGATTCTATATAATAGATCACTGAACACGCTTACACATTCATACACATCCTTCATATTTGACAATGTTAGGTTGTGTGTATTTTCGATAATATGTTTTTTTTCCGGCCTGCAAAATGCGCAATACTTGAGATTGGTTTGATTTGAAGGCATTTTCGTAACTACGACATCTAACGCATAGATGTAATCAAGTGCTATATCCTATTTCCAAATATATTTACTATTATAGATTATATAATGAATGAGTCGTATGAGTTCGTTTAACTTAACCTAAAAATAATTCTTACAAACTTCAAATAAAATATTCGGAGAAATATGAAATCAAATCATTTGCAAAATTTTAGTGTAAACATTTCACGTTACTCTTAAAACGCATATGTTATCCGCTTACAATCGAAGTGACAACATTAATACACCGTCTTATGGTAGAAGTGAAAAGATGTATAAAAAAAAAAAAAAAACTATTTTTCAATTGTTGATAAAACACGTAACACAGAAGGCCAACGACACGTAGCATTGTATGAAAGAATGCATGGGTATTACAACCACAAATACTCAAAGTATTCCTCGTAAAAGGATCTATTTAATGAAAGAGAGAAAAGGAAAAACCGAGAGATTGGTTTTCTACATTAAAATAGAAACGTGAACGTATTTGTGTAAAAGCAATGCATGATAAGACGCTTTGATATATATATATATATATATATATGTGTGTGTTTGTGTGCATACTACTAACACCTACACATATACAAAACTTTATACCCAGGACATGTGCACTTCTTAACTGACAATGCTTTTCTTAAGTGAAGACAAGAAAGAAACTTCTATTCATCTTATGAAAAATTTTGAATATTCATCGTTTAAAAGTTCAAAGAAAATTTCTTATGCTTGAACCAACAATATATATACGTAGGTACTAGGGTGTTTTTGAAATGTATGTTATGTTAATATTCGCGATTTGGTGAATTCAAATAGTAGATAGAATTGAGAAAGAAGCATCCAGAGCCAGAAGCATAACAAATACCCAACAACGAGGCAAACCAATGGATGCTCGGACGGTTAGAGAGGTAAATATATTTAAGACTAGAAAAATGGTATTGAAAAACCAAAGCAAGAATACGAAGAATTTGAACCGGACGGACGTATCTACAAATGGACCGGTGAACCGGAATATGTGAAAATTAATGTAGGCACATATGGACGAACGCTTATGTGCGTTTAAGACAAAAAACAGACAAACGATTATACAAACGGCGAAGGAAACGATAAGATAAACGGTAAATAAGACGCTTAACAAGACCGAGAAATGGATGGATACAGACGTAGATGCACACGGGCACAGAGATAACACAATAGGCAAAAAAGTGCAAATAAGTGCCAAAGATGAACAACGAAAGATCAAGCCAATATATGCACATATACAAAGTAACGGACTGAGGACATTGTGGACATAATGGTTTTAAGGCTTATTTTTGAAAGTTACAAACGGAACAGCAGTCTTAGTTCGATATTCCAGTAATAGACATGAGCTGGAAAAAAATCCAGTTTTTCGATATCGCCCACTTTTCATAATCGACACTAACCTAACTAAAGTATCTTAACTTTAGTATCCGTATTACTTTTCAAGTTTTTGTCCTTGCCATTAAAACCATAAAAGTTCCAAGAACACTGTCAACGCGACAAAAAATTTGTAAAATTTCTGTTACATACTTTTGATTGTTACAAATGGCCCGGCCCAATAGATACACTTTCATCCGCTGATAGAGAACACGAGAGTATGTGAGGAAAGCATAAAAAAAAGGAAAAAACGTTTTAAGGCTTATCTACATCTTATTGTTGTTTAAGCTCTGTAAAGTAGTGAAAAGTATTCCTTTAGGATTTTTTAGTTTGCCTTCTCTGCACGTGCGATTACATGGATTTTACGTCTTTGCTGGTTTTGTCAATTTTCCTAAAATATACCTTTAAGCATATTTTAAATTTTTTTATTCTTTTCTCATTGCTTTCTTCTTTTGTTTTTTTTTTTTTTTTTTTGCAACTGTAGTCTAATTATGTCGTAAGATTTTACAACAATAATATCTATAAAGGATATGTTGAACACATTTCTGGTTGGCTGTTCTTATTATTGTTACTTATGCAAACACTTAGTGAAAGGAAGATTTGGTTAATTTTGATACCAAGTAATAAGCAAAATTCATATTAACCCTAAGGATGGAAATTTAAATAATAAAAAAGCTGCTCTGATAATATTCGTATAAAACGGAACGCTAAAGACCTAAGGAATTCTTAGCAGTTAGCGAATAAAATGAAATGAAAATTTCGCCAAAAACACGACAAAGCCATTATTATTACTAACAAAGCTAATATTGAGTGTTAAAGAGCAAGATAGTAATGCTTGTGTAACGACATAACGTAATGCAAAGAAATCCAATTTATTTATTTATTTTTTTTTTATACTTTTTTAGGCATTATATATATAGTTTTTCATTGTAATTCTTTAGGCTGACTTTGGCGACGCCCTAAACATTTACTCAACTTTTTTATTTCATAATTTTAAAGTGTAAGTTTACATCAAATGTGTCTTATCGTTTGCAACAACTACAAATGTGTCTCAGAGACTCCTCCAACTACATAATTATTCCCAAATATATTACGGTTTTCGATAAATTTAAATATAATCATGAAAATTTAAAAAAGTTTCGGAAATACTAATTGAAAAATTAGTATATAAATATTAAACAGGGACCGGTACATGTTCAGTTCAAAAAGGCTCCCCAGCAACATATATGCACGTAAGGAAATGAAGAAATTCACCGCCGAACGATTGAATTAATTTTTTTTCCTCCGTCCATTTGTAATCACAGATCCCCTAAGCCATATATGTACGTCCGTATGTACATATACATATATATATATATATAAACAAGCCTTAGCTGGTATTTTCTCACTCATGATGCTACTTTGTCTGTCAGCAAATGCCAAATTGTGTCCACACTACACTAATCCCATAATTTTTAAGCCTTGAATTAATCCAATTCAATACCAAAAACGGTAGAACCTAGAAGATGTCACTTTTCAGGAAAAATATTGTCGAATCGTGTCAGGTTGCTAACAAAATATACGGTGGAATGTCGAAAGCGTAAAAGGCCATTTAGGGCGATTAGTGAAATGTGGTTTGTTACCATTTGTTCATATCACCGAGAAAAGCTATCAACAACAACTCCTCCTTGCTAAAGGAAAAATCGGCTCCAATACGCAAAAAGATATTATGGGTTGACCTTTTCGAATGCAAACGCTCAGACTCAAATATTGTAATGTTCATCTAGGTGATGTTGGCCGGATGACACTGGATTGGTATTCGAGGTTGCACCCATTAATTTTTACATTTCTAATTAACACGTGTTTCATCCGATAAGTTATTCTTTCTGGCGATGCCATAAAATAAGTGTTTACCCATAAATCATAAAATGAATATATGTGTGAATAGCCCGGAAAGAATAGCTAGGCTGTCTAATACTCTATCAAAAAGACGGGAAAAACGTGTACTTAGTAATAAGCAATACTTTAAATAAATCATTTTTTATATGATCTATGGACTTAAGGTAGGATCATATGTTCTTAACTTAAAGTACTAAAGTGTCTACTATTTCTACAGTAGAAGCCGTCCCGCTATACGCTACTCTAGCTTAAGTCCATAGATCAGTCTCTATATTGTCTGTTTTACACATTATGTACTATTGCTACTAGTTGGACAACGACGACTACTTACCATTAATTATTCATATCAACCGCAGGATGTCGTAATAGTAACACTGCTGTGTTGTGTAATGATCGAAAAGTTTTAGGTAGATACACAAATCAATCGTTAGTCGCATTGCTTGTCCCTTGAGGTTAATTTTAGTTTTCATTTTCAACTTTTTACCACAAAAACATTGATTTCAACAAATGATTCAGCAAACGCAACCACAACATATTATGCAAAACAATAATTTGCAGATACAGGAAAAGTTGCATTAAGAGTTGAACGAGTAACGAGAACAATTAAAAAAATTGTTATAAAATTACAAAACAAACTACTTTCTCTATCATGTAGATAGAGAAAATCTTGTTTTTAGTCATCGAAACCATCCAATTTTTACACCAATCCCTTACTCTTCGTTATATAATATTTTTGTTTCAATAGTCAATGAAAGTCACTTTCACATATTCGGCGAGTAGCACCAAGGTGCTAGGTTAAATCTTAGACAACCGTGACGCAAACCGAAGATATAGTATAGATGTGAAGTAAATAGCAGATGAGTGAAAGGATTCACTTTTCGTGGGCTAAACGATTATCGTGACTTTCTCAAGATATTCTCATAAGATATTTTGCATAGTTTTGTTTTCAAATTGGTTTGGAGAACCGTTCAAGTTTCTATAGAGTTTTGTAAGTGAGTTGAGGGCCATCTACAGCCTGGAGCAGATAAAAGTCCAATGACGTGCATATCTGCACATATACAAATAAACGACACACATATATACATAGCCCATAGGTCCCAGTACTAAGACTAACCTTTGTTAGTGTGAAAATGTTGGGACAACTGTTTAGATATCAATGCAAAGACTTGCTCTCTCTTTCGACGTTGCCCAAAAGGAAGCTTAAGATCATTTCATCAATATACTTAAGTTTGGATTGAAAACTCAAAGGATAATTTCTTGAAAATTTTCATACACATTTCCTGCTCGGTCTTTGCTAAAAGTTCAAATGCCCTTTCCGGGGCTTATCAGGGAATAAAGCGCCGAACCGAACGACGCAATAACTTGACACCATTAGATTCCTTTGTTAGGTTATTCGTTTTTTATGCAGCTGGGTCGACATAACTATCTCATCATCTTCTATGTGGTACATTATACTTAAGAATACTTATGGTAACGGTAATCAGTCCAATGGTTGTTACTTTTGAAAAATCGATTAATGCAAGCCACTGTCCCAGGGCATATTTCTACAGAAACATAATACGCAGAATAGGTGACGTAAAGAATTGTATTTGTGACGAATATAGAACATTAAGAAATAACTCTCGTATATGTGTCTTAATCTGGTATTGGTGAACTAACCATCGACGATTAGGGTATATTTTCCCATTCCGGGTGTCATCCGTCATCATGGGACTAAGTGCTTAGAGCAGGAATTTATATGAAGCTTCTTGCGACATTAGCCACACAAAACAAGACTTTGAGTTCCAACGACAAAAGCGCGCTTCAGAGACCGGTCCCAATAACAATGTCTACTAAACACTTGTCATTCAAGTCAAGGCCGTATTTGAGTTCAAGCAGTATCTCTTAGACGTGGATAGATATCAGCAATAATTTCGAATTCAGGCTATGATTAGATTTAAACGACTTTTGTTGATTACACACACATTGGCCATGACTTTGATTCATTGAAATCAACTTCAACCGATATTTGAAGACTACAAAAATGAAACTTAACCTCAAAATTGATCATTCAACTAATTCCGTATAGCTTAGAAAATCTGCATAGACGCAATAATTTAAATGTTGTTTCATTTCAAATCAATTTTTTGGCACACATACAACGAACGAACGAACGAACGAAATAGAATAGATAGTGAAAAGAAAATCTTCAGAAAACTTTAATACTAAATCACTCAGTTATGTTAAGGCATCTGTTTTTCGTGGCACTGCAAGCGATTTTTCTTCCAATGTTTATCTAGAATGTTTGAAAAATGTTCCGACAGTCAATCAAATACTCGCACAGCAATCGATCTGTTTGTTTGTTTATTAACTTGTGCTTTAATTTGGCGATGCATTTACTAGAGGACGGGAAAGCAGTCGCCCGGTTTTTCCTCGTCTTTGCGTCCTTACGGCCAAAGGGGGAAAAAAATTGTAAATACTACTCTTGGCAACTTGTCAAACAACACACTTATGTTTGCTCATTTGCTGTTGCATTGTTACAATCGTTTACATTGTTGCATCTCATCATCATGAACAACTGCAACAAAAACGACGTCAAAGACTTGTTTTTTTTATTTCTCTCATAATTTTTTTTTGAATTCTCGTTTTGTTTTGTTTGTTTATTTTTCACATGACAACACATTTCTGTGTAGTTTTTTGCTCAGTTTAAAAAAACAAAAAAAGGTCTCTTTTTGCTCTGATTTTAGCTGAGATTTATTTGTTTTCCGTATTGTTCTTGTTCTTGTTGTGGGTGCCTGCAAACACACATATACACACAAACAAACGCGAAGCTTTTGTAGCATGTTTTTGTTACTTGTGTCAAGGCCGTAGATGTTGCGTACATGTAATGACTCAAACACAAGCACATGCACGCACTCTCTTGTACGCATACATAATTGTAATATATGTATGTGCATATACGTTATATGAATATGTAGACTATTACGATTGTGTGCGGTGATGCGTTACATGAACAACAATGGTGATTGCGTTACACTTGCTTACACCCTCTCCCTGTCTTTGTTGCTGCCTCTCATTCTCTACCACTTTCGCTATTTCTGTCCTCTGCCCTGAAAATGAAATGAGTGCTAAAATGCATTGTTAAGTTTTTAAGAATAGTTTTTTGGGTGAATTGGCTTGAGTTGCGGTTGTTTTATAGATTCGTTTGTTCATTCGTTTTTATATCCAATACCGAAGGAAACGGTATACTAGGTTTACCATTTCCTCTGTAACGTCGAAAAACAATCATTAAAGATCTCGTAAATATATCCTTTATCCTCATAAAACTTGGACTCTATTCAGCCAACGGCACTTGTCCGTCTGGTCATCGCTCATGCTTGCAACACTCATGAGCGCAAGGGAATCGGAATAGGAACTAAAAATCTTGCATACATTACCTTAGTAAATGACCAGAAATCAAATTTGAAAAATGATATAATACAACAACAACGAAATGATAGGAACGGTGAATTTTAATCCATAACAGAGATTCATCGAAAACTTCCAATATAAATATTTACACGAGCCGTCTTAAGAATTAACATAATACATAGGAACTTTCATTGAAGGATGGACAAACAATATCCATTTTTTGTCTCTGTTCGCTTATAACTTCTAAAAATCGATGCCATATATATATATATATATGTATACGTGTATAGCTGAAACACCTTCAAAAATCTTCGTCGGTCATCTTTCCTTAAAAATCCCAGAAAGCGTAAATCCTTAGTTGAAGTCCACAAAACAAAATTTCGAGTGTGTTACGCATCCGTAACCACGGTTAAGATTATGTGGTGAGTGTTAAAGATTCGCCTTAACGTACTATTTTTTTTTTTTTTTTTTGTTTCATTTCGTGTTTTATCGTTGAGTCTAAATTTTTCTCGTTTTTGCATTTTTTCCAAAGTTAATAAAGCGTAAACTAGGATAATGGGCCGCGCTTGGGGTCATCCATTATATACCAGAAACTTGAAATGAACCTGAGATTGAAATATTAATTGTTGTTTTTATAAAGTTGACGACATAACCACACAAACATGCAATTATTAAAATAACGAAACTTTCATACAATCGAAGACGGAAATTTTTCTTTTTTTTCTTTTTTTTTGCCCTTTTGTTATCTATCCGACGAACTAAAAAGAGCAATAAAAAATATGTTTGCATTTAATAAATTGTTTATGCATTAACATATATATATATATATATATATATTAATCGAACAACCACTAATCACAATATTTCATATAATGAAACTTATTTTTTTATTAATGTTCCAAGTGACGTAACAAGAACGTGAATCGATAATTATTGATATAAATATATTGACTTGTCAATGCTCTATATATACATTTTAATAAAGTAGTTTGGCTAAAAAGTTTCCGGCTTAAAAATAAAGATGATAGGACATGCCCACAAACCTTGGCAAATATATATTTATACTGACGTTGATCACTACTTAGGAAAGTTGCGACAATTTGGTTTAGCGATTGCTTGAATGAATCGATATAAGGGTTTTTGTCAAAATGGAAAAAATATTGAATATCGGATTGTCTTTAAGCGTTTGCGTTTCAACAACAATAGGGAATAGGGTTACACAAGAGACTCGGTATCATCAGTTACCACGGTACACTTTTGGTTAATTGAATTGAAACATGGTCTTGTCGGCTTGGGTGGCAATGACCTGACAAATTGGAATTGGGAAGAATTATGATCACTCAACGAACACATCATTCAAGCTCACTAAATAATGCTAGACAGTCATCAAATTACGATTGGAGACATAGCAGAGGCTATTAACATGTCCAAAGGACATATTTGTTACATATTGATAAAAGATTTTCGGCAAAAGAGGCGTGTCGACGACAGCTACAAACGCACGCCCACCATACTCTTTAAGTCTAAGTATCATCGACTATGAACTCTTGATGAATTTTAACAAGGAAGACAATTGTATTCGGCGGGTAGCGAATATCGCATACCCAACACTATGCTTTTCGCATTCTACTCTTCAAGCTCTTTTATTTGATGCCCATATCGATGGTATTATTAAGTAAAAATTAATCCAGCAGGCCGCGGTGAATTAACCCATTTTTAGGCAAAAAATACATCTTCATTTGAGGAGTGTACAAAATAGTTTTAAACCTTCTGCCTGAATGCACAAAACCTCAAAAAAGTGTAAAAAAGAAAAGCGCCATCTTTTTTTTTTTTTGCCTTTTCAATGGCAACCTGCGTACAAGGACTTCCGATGGAGGCGAATGTTTAAAGTAGACGGACGGACAGACATGCTTAAATCGACTCAGACTTTGATGCTGACCAACAACATGTATATTTTGTTAGCTCTTCTGGCTCTTCAGCCTTGTGTGACGGACATAATAAATACTTTTTTAATTATTAAAATCTTAAACAAAATATATATCAGTTATTTTAAATCATTTAAGACTTTTCACCGAGATAATTATCAATTAAGTTAAGTAATATTGTTGTTGCTGTTTCTGATGAAATATTATTTTTTAATAACATACTTTTTTTATTACACATTTTTTAAATAATTTATTTCTTTAATATTTTTTTTTTTCCTTATTCACATATACATAATTTATAATCACTCATACGTCATGTGATTTTCTACGTGACTCTTAATCGTTGCTTATTGTTGTTGCTGCGATTGTATAGAATACGACTTTGAAGAGAAAACCGTAAAAGTCACCTCAGAATAAATTTTGTTGGTTTTTTCTTTTTTAAATTTTATATTTATTTATATAAAAAGTTTATAAAAATCGTATCCTCTAAGAAGCCAACAACACTTTTAATATTTATCATTATTTCTTCTTCTTTTTTTTTTTTCTTTACAATTCTTTTACCTTTTACTAGTACTCGATTGCCAAGTTAGTGACTGGGGTCAATGGAGTGAATGCAATGCGAGTTGTGGTACTGGTATAATGACACGAACACGTAAAATTTTACAATCACCCCAGAACGGTGGTAAACATTGTCCGACTTTAATGCAGAAACGTGGCTGTCAAGGATATCGATGTCACGGACATCATGATAAGAAAATCTTAAGAGGTACGTAAAAAGTAGAAACTAAAAAAAAAAAAAAAAAAAAAAAAAAAACTACTTATTCTTTATTAACAATTAGATGAAAAAGATTTATATACTTTTTGTGCATAAAAAAAAAATTGATTTTTTTTTTATCTTACAAACAGAGCATTTAGCCTTCATATTAAAAATTTTTTTTTTTTTTTTAAATACAAAAATATATCACAATTTTCCCCAACATAATACTAAAAGTAAGACACCATTTATAATCATAATAGCAATGATTTCAGCGCCGTTGTTGGTTGTCATTTAATAAAATGAATGCATTTTTAATTAAATCCGACAACAACACCAAGATTCTCCTGTGCGGATTGTGTGTGCTCCATCCGAGTCACGATAGGAAGCACGGCATGATGCCAAACTATTCGCTGTGATTGTTGTTGTTAAACTTATTGTCATAAAACTGAAACATAGATTTATCGTCTTTAACCATAAAAGATGAGTTTTTGTTTTTTTTTTTGCTTTCATAAAAAATAATTTTCACTCATATGACTCTTATCGGAGTAATATACACGACTATATGAGGTGTTACTTTGACATTGAATTAAATTAAATTCATGATATTTATTATTATTAAGCTAATCAAAATGAAGACACGCCTCCCCTCCCAAAAGTTGATTAGGATTATGAAAAACAAAAAAATAATGAAAGAAACTTTTATTTTAGGATGTATTTAATTTAATTACAAAATGAAGAACAAGAAAAAATTAACAAAACTTAAATTGTCCGCAATAAAATTGTTTTAAGGAGAATAAATCTTTATCGTTACTGCAAGTGTGTATGTTTATGTTTACGCATATTTGTGATGGTGAATGTTAGAAGTGTAACTTGCTGCTGGTTTACTTATGCTTTTATTAAAGCTGTTAGTTTAATGACTTTATACCCGCAGGCATAACACACAAGTCTCTCAATAACATTTCTCCACTCTTACTACTATCATCACTAACATTACTTGCTCTCGTATTCGTTCAACAGCATAAGCTTAACAGAATAAATTGTTACTAAACAAGGCTGCAGTAAACGAAGAAACAAAATTCTATGCAGTTTTGGTCGATTGTCTAACACCGTTATGAACGATATTTGATTGTATGGTAAAGCGATCATCTCATAGTCTTATAATGCGTATAACGCGAATTGTATATAATTTTGAACATATTTTTATGCAAATTGTCCGCGATTTATAGACAATGCCTCTATATATAGTGAAAGCAGTCGCTCTTTCATTTACTGCTGCAAAGAAATTTCAAATCCAAACTGAAATTTTAAAATAAAAGCTCAAACATGAGGGAAAATTATCATAATTTTTTTTTTTTTTTTTTTTTTTGGATAATTTTCGAACCAATGCATGCATTGATTATGTTGATTTCGAGGAAGAGGAAAGACAAAAATTGTAAATGTCAAAAATATTATGGAATCTGCGATGCGTTCTAAACATTTAAAAATTGTAGTATGCCCTATGTGTTGGATATAAAAATGGAAAAAAAAAAAAAATGCATTGAAAAGAAAATCACGAAAGAGGTGATAGAGAGCAAACAAACAAAATGCAGTTACACTAAGAATGAAAGTCTCCGAGTTAAAGTGAAGTTTAAATGCCTGTTAAGCAACCTTCGCTTACGGTCTATATAAATATACCATAAATATAATTTGCACTTTTACTTTAACAGGCAGTCGAGTCAACACAAATAAGCAATAAGAACAACAACTTAAACTGCAATACAATCGCAACTCGAACTGTAAAACAGCAACAGTAACAATAAAAAATAAAAAAATGAAGCAAAATTGTAGCAATCTTTCTCTAATTGATACTAGTGTTAGTTAAAAAAAAAGTTTGAAAAAAAAAAGCAACAACAACAAAATGAAAGAAGGAAAGAAAGTAGAGCAAAGCACACACACACACACACACGTATACATAGCATATAGTTTGCATTTGCATGCGTTATACGCAACTATAAGCATAAAATAGTTGATTTTGTTCAGCCATTTTGTTTACTGTATAAGCCATTATTCTGTTTAATAGAGACTGAAAGTATACCGAGTGAGCAGAGCAGAGCAGAGCAGAGCAAAGCAAACAATGCAAATGGAAATAAAAGCATATTAAATATGAATTTTTTACAAAGCGTTTTATAAAATAAATTTAATGTTAATTAGAGTTTTTTTTTTTTTTTTTTTATTTCATATAAAAATGTTTATTAGAAGTTTATGTCATAAAGTCGAAAAGAAGTGCAGCTATTTCGAAAGCTTCGCAAGCATTCCAAAATTCGCCAAATTAAATCCAAATGTAGTCAATTATTTGCTTATGTTAGACTTTCAGATCTCTCAGCATATCATTCGAAGGAAATATTTTTTTTTTTTATTCATTTGAAATGTAAGCGATCTAGCAATTAGGTCATGGAGAAAATCAGTTAATGTTTGACTTCTATACAATTTTTCGAAACACTTATTATTAATGGAGCGTATTTTCTTTGCAAAAACAAAAAAAAGCCAATAAAAACAGTAAAAACTTTATGTTCGAGCAAGCTCGACTTTTAAATACCCTAAACCTAACACAGTTATTCATTTATACTAGATTTGCGGACTGAGCCAATTTCACTCATTAAAACTTTGATTACTATTTATATGTATATATATATATATATATATATATATATATATATATTAATGACGTAATGAAAAATATGTAAATGATGATTCCTTTTCCCCACAGCCCCCTTCACTACGCATTATCGTATGCGGTATACCTATTTTTACGGTTGTGAACCATTTTGGATTTAACACTTAATCGCATAACACATGAAATTTATTGCTGATATTAAGCCTGGGCAACAATTAAGTCGCACGTGATTTGTTTCCCTTCTCATTTTGCATTCCTTGCATACAATGTTTGTGTGTATGTGAGAGTCGTCGTCATTTTTTTTCGCTACTCTGCCGCATTATTATCCACTTCTGTTATCATTTCTTAGGGCGTTGTATGGGGAGTAATCGAAAAAGTGGACCGATCCGAACCATTTTCAATAGTGTTCGTGCTTGGGTCAAAACACGTCAACGCCGGAAATATCATGAGACTATGCCAAAAATTGCAATCTGTAGGGTGAACATCTTGAACGGACAGAGGGTTAGACAAGCTTAATCAGCAGTGGATAGACTTAATAAAAGATTGATGTATTTGAACTCCCCCCTCGATGCACAAAATTAATATATCTGATGTCATAAGTGGTGTACGGTATAACAAGAAAAATTAAATATAGTCCGCCAGAATGAGTTTTGCAGTTTGTATGCCTATCTTGCCATTTATTCATTCGTTAGTGACGAAAATATCCAATCAATCGTATTAAAACAACACTATCAAGATTAAAGGCTTATATGACAACAGTTTCACTCAAGCTAAGCACTTCTTACGTTTAAAGTACTAACAAAAGAACTCAAGTTTAAAGCTCACACTGTAATGTTATAGCGAAAAATATCAATCAGAAGCAAACAGTAAAGTTAAAGTAAACAGTTTATCACATATTCAGTCCTAAGATATTAACAAGCAAACATAAATCGAAATAATTATATATATCGTTACGTATGAATTATAATCTATATATCGCCCTGAGATTCGAATTTGCGATCACCACATCTGGACAGTCAAGACTCTCGTCTAATGCAACTTCCACAACCCCCGCTCAATTACATAGTGTATGATACATATATAATATTTTATATGATATGGATTTCGCAGCATATTGTGATTGAATGACTCGCGTATGCAAAGAAAGTAAATTGGGTGAGGGCGACCGATTTTTGTCCAATATCCGAATAACGGCGTGTTTCGGTTTCTGTTATAGTTTATGCGTAACGAGTAAAAACCACGCAAAGCCAAGGTGTTTTCAATTCTTGTCACACAAGCATATGGGCGTTGTAGGCGTGCCCTTTGGGTCACTTCCAAATTCCTTTGCAAGTTTATAGGCGATATCTTTATTTTCGCTAACGGGAAAATTATTTACCACACAATTGCTACACAATTGCGACGACGAACAGATTGATAGATGAAAGGACGGACATGCTTAGGTGCACTATGAATTTGAAACCGGGCATAAAACCGATTTAATTTGTGCAAGAATGGGCATTGGTCACATAAACGATTCGATTGAGTTCACTTTCAATCAATTTTGTCCTTGGGCCTAAAGCGAAAATCATTGTACGAAGTTTCCTTAAACTATATCGAAAATTGCAGCAAAGTGCTTGCAGAGCTAACAGATAATCAAACGGGCGCAGAGGTGTAAATCGATTCGAGATATGATACTGAATGGATTGGTGTAGTATTAATCACACTTGGATCGATCTCAAGTAATTCTCGATGTTACTGTTTTTGCACTTCTGCAGCGCAAGTATGGGGCGTGGGATGTAATAAACGCTAACCAATCAAATCATCATTTCAATAATGAACGAGAGATGACAACATTTATTGACGTTTGAGAATTTTTAGGAAACACACATACAATAAGTGTGGTTGATTGTCTTTTCCACACCTAAGCTAACCAATAGGAATGAATGGAGAATGTACTAGAAAGTGTAAAAATTTTTATTCACAATAGATGAGAGGGTAAAATCGGCCTAACAATGCTTCGATTCTGCTTTTGCTTCATATATATAAAGTCATTCATTCCGTTGTCCGGATTCGGTAACATAAGTAAACCGGTATTGTCTGTCACTCAGGTTGTCATATGCTTAGTGTAAGGATCGTTTAGCAGCCGCTGATCGCGTTAAAATAGTAAAAATTTACTTAAAAAGTGCCTTTCCTGCTTTACGGACAGATTATGGTCCAAATAATCGTCCATCTGAGCGTGTGGTAAAGAAAACTGCGAAGAAATTTAATGAAACTGAATCTGTAACAGATTCATTAAGGCCCGCACGTCACTGAAACGCACGCTTGACGGAAAACATTGACGCTCTTTGTGAAAGTGTCGGAAAAAGATCTGGCGCGCACGGCATTTGGGCTTGCCTTACGGAACATTATGGTGTATTTTGGTTTTGGATTTGCTTTTTCATCCTCAAAATATTCAGGTAACCCGAAAACTGAAGCCGGCTGAAGAGCATGCTGTGCGTAGAAGACACACTGATAGGATGGTCAAACAACAGCGTTTCGATGACGATTTCTCGCATCGATTTTTGCTCGATGGTAAGGCTCATATGTCAACAAACAATATTCGCGTATCTGTGTTAGTTAAAATCCACAAATAATTGTAGAAAAAAGCATTACATTCCCATGAAATCTCGGTATGGTGAGGCGTTTGATCTGCACATGAGTGACGACAGTGTCAGACAAACCATTAGCTACATCCACATGATTACCCCTTTTCTTGGCGCGAAATAGAAAATAAGTGGTTTGAACAGAATGATCCCACAAACCACGCAACACGCTCCGCTTTGTCATTATTAGGCGAGAAATTTCGCGGAAGTGTGATATCACGTTTTGCTAAAGCGAATTGGTCACCAAGATCCGTATTCCGTACCGCTGAACCTTTTTTTTTTATAGAGTCACGCAAAGGATCGAATTTTGAAAACGAACATCCGTCAAGTCAACCATCCTAGAAGCAGTCCTATTAGATGTCCCACGAAGAACAATTGTACGATGTTGACTTCCATGGATAAGAGCAAGATTCGAAAAATATATTGCAAAACAATTTGATCCAAAATCTTAATCAGAACGACGTTTTATTTACATATATATTTTCGGAATCACAAAATGGATAATCAATTCTTGTACGAGAAGTTCATAGAGGCTATAGACGTTATTTATATGATTCCACCAAATAAACACAAATGGACGAAAATTTCAAACAATCCTCGATCGATCTGCAATCTATATATAATCGAAAATTTCGAAAACTACGATGCGAGATGCAAGTTAATCTCTATTGAATGTTATACAAAGTTTAATGAAAACCGTTCGCAATGTTTTTTGAGTTTTTTTTTTTTTGCTTTTTTTTTTCAAGGAAATGCGACAACAGTAAAAACAAAATCCTTTGAGTTTAGCAAAAAAAAAAAAAAAAAAAAAAAAAAACTACGATTACAACGATTACATTAAGATTTTAATGCGGTTAAACATACACAGCGAACAAACAAACAGCATGCATGCATAGAATGCAATGTATTAATGCTTACATACATAGAAGAGTACCTCACTCGCATATGTTTGAACATGTTCGTCGAATGCTATGTGTAACCATTAAACATACACAAGTAAAAGCTCATTAACGTTTAGAAACTCTCCCAGGGGGACGGGGCGGGGGGTTAAGGAGAGTGATGGTAGGTGGTTGTATGCGTGGTGCTAACAATTATGTTGTTTTTTTTTGTTTTTTTTTAATTTTTGCTCTTCCTCTTCTGTTTTTAACATATTCTTAATGAGCAATGCTATTGTTGTTGTAGTGCGGCTCGCAGGGCTTGCAGTATAGTTCTAGGTACAGTTTAATAAAGACTTTTTTTCTTATTTTTTTTTGTTTTTTTTTTTTTTTTTTTTTTTGCTTACGTCGTTTACAAAGACTGTTTGCTGACTTCAATTATAAGCTATGAGAAAACCTCTAGCTAACTAAACGCACGCATACATACGTAAACAAGTCAGGCACCTGCACCATCTGGGTTGGTTTGTTTATAAACATGCCTTTAGTTAGACGCGTACACACACTCATACTTATGCATGACTCACTTTGCAATAAAATTTGTTATTTGGGCAATAGGTGTATGAGTTTGTGTGCGTGTGTATGAAATTTGTTTTAGACGAGTGCACACGCCCACTAGCATCTACGGAACAGTAAAAGAATTCACCTAGATTTTCTCTAAGCCTGTTTGCTTTTCCAATTGTTATTATTATTGTTGTCGTTTGTCTGCAATTAACTTTTATTTTAAATTCCCAACATTAAAGCGCTTACTTTGCTCTCTCTCTCGTTTTGTAGGCTCCGTTGTGCTTGTGCATATACGCGTGTTTTTTGGGGCTTGTATATATAAATTATGTGTATGTGTTTGGTTGCCGGATTGGTGCGGGTGCCTATGATTGTGTGTGAGTGTATATAAGTTTGTATTTATATATATGAGAGTGTGGAAGAATATAGGTGTGTATATGTGTGCCTATGTGTGGGCAATTGTTTTCATTGTGTTATTTATTTGAGGCCTTTGAGCATAACCGCTAATTTTGTTTAAATTTTCAAATATTTTTTTTTTTTTTTTTTTTTACAACCATGAACTCGACCTGGAAATATACTGACTTGGTCACGCTACTAGTAACATTAAAGTAGATGAATAGTAGGCCGGCTATAGGAAAAACTCAAATCACCTATGGATTTCGATCATTTGAATCGTTCGAAACAATTCAATAGAGGGATAGCTTTAGTTACCCGATACTATGATCTTGTGTGCATTTAATACAGGATCACTGTTGTCTAATTCTATTAAAACAATTCAGAGACTCATAGGTATCAAAGTCGTAAAACAGATAAAAAAAAAAAAAAAACAAGTTTTCGCTCCTGCGAAGCAATTTTTCGCTTTTCCCGCTTGATCTTTGCTTAGCGTCCGGCTGGAGGTGAAAATTTTGCTACAAACACAACAAAACAAAAATATTTTGTTAATATCCCTGCAACTACTACGAACAACGGCCATCAAATCAATATATTTTAATTTGTAGAGATAAGTGACTCTATTGTCACAAGAGAATCCTATGCTATATTGAAGATGTAGGAAAAATTCCAGATGATGCGGTGTTTTGTTATTGCTTTATCTTTAATCGTTAGATACCTGCACAATATAATTAACTTATTAGCTTTGAACATGGCTCGAGGTGTAGCAGGACGGTATGCAAAATTGTTTTCATCTACAAATTATATTGGGAAAGTCATCGAATCCGGACAATCCGTTCTAGTGAACGCATCGAATTTCACTTTCCCACAATTCTGATTTAATAAGTAATAGTACAATAGTAGAGGATATTTAAAATTCGACCAGAGAGTACTAAAGATGTTGTAAGTTTTGTATTTATTTTTATTTCATTCATTTCAATATAACACAAGATCTCGTTGCAACACCTTTACCCTAAACTATTCGAATGGGAGAAAATTATGGTAATTTGTTAAGGAATAGAGTCAAACCAAACCATATGTTTATAATTAATGCTACGGATTCAATTTAATTCAGTTTATTAATTAAAATGAAAAAAATCAAAGACATAACCATTTAACGAACAAAGGCAAAGTCCACGATTAGTTTTATTTTTTATGACAATATCGAAAAATTACAGTATATATGCGCTGTTATCAGATCTAGTCGCAATAACAACAAAAAAACAACAACAAAAAACTTACTACTAGGAAACTAACTACTTAATACTAACTACTTGCTACTAGGAAAAACTCGTTATAATAAGAATTTTCCTTTAACGAGAAACTGATTGTAATGAAAAAATCAATCCACTTTCCTTAAATTAAATGCTTAGATGTATTGAGCTAAGAGAAAGTTATAATACATTGATTGGGTGAACAGGCGAAATTTAGTTACTAGACGAATACACTTTGTATATATAGTGGGAAAATAGAGACAATTGAGGACTCGAATTTTTGCAAGCTTTTCACTAAAGTCTTGATTCGATCTATAAAAGTGTGATCACTTCCGATACACGCTCTTGCTTAGCGCCTTACATCGCACGAGACTTTTGCTTTGGGAATTTGCAAAGCACCTTAAAAGCATCTTTTCTCACGTCGAAGTATTATGGAACTTCTCCGTAAATGCTTAGTTAACAAGCTTAGAAAGTGCACTGCTGAGGGGAAAAACAACAGCAGAAGGCATCCATTGCAAATTTTGTTAAGAATTTGTAGAAAGAGCGTAGGGAAATAAGGAACGCACGCACATGATTTTATATCTCCATCTATATCTTCATAGTAACGAATCAACAGCATATGTGTTCTTTCTTTATTTCAATGAACAAACGTGTTCTATATACATATAAGCACAAACAATGTCCGTACATAAGCGCAGCAGTGCCCAGGGCATCGTGGGTGCTTTGCATATTCTCGTCATCCACGAGCATGTAAGTCCTTCATTAGTCTCGATCGTGGCTTTTCAGACAAAATCTGCAAGATCCTGGCGATAAATAAAAGCTTGACCTTGGCATGACGTAGGCCGCGTAAATGGTGCAGATACTAGTTGAAGTTGAATATCTTTTGCAACGTTGTAGAAAGTGTAGTCGATTTAGGTCGTCTGCGAGAAAAGCATTCTAATCATGTTTGAGCTTCGGTTCGAACGCGTATTGCGGACGCGTATATGTGACCGTGTACCATAAAGCCTTTAAATGCAATTAAATTAGTAATTATGGTGTAAAAAGACAAATGCAATTCATAGGGATCTTTGTTCGCGCTCATCGGAGTTCTACAAAGAGTGAACAACTCATCAGCCTAAAAACTTTCTTGTTTTTTTGCACATTTTGGATACATTTTGTGTCCAACGCCTGTCATTTTGTATTCCCATGAACGCAACGCATTAAGAAGAAAAGGAACTGCGTTCAACTCTTGCTTTGTATTTAGAGGCAGCTCTGTTGTTTGCCTGATTCTATCTATCTAAACTATAGCTGTCTACCTTCAATTTTGTTTGCGATGAAATTATCAAAACGACACAGACTGACATAGGCAGTCAACTAATAAAAGCTATTTGGCGCGCACATGTTCTCGCGGGCCAACCAGCGAAATCTTAGAAGAAGCTTAGAAGGTTTTCAAAGAGAGAATGAGTTTGTTTTCGCATTCGCTTTCTGGGCCGCAAATGAACATAGGCCTTTAGCGGAAAGGAGAGAGGAAGTACGAAAAAGGTGTCAAGCAAAGTTACCCATAACGGCTCACACTCTCTCGCCTTTCTCTCTCTCTCTCTCTCTCTCAAATGAACATAAGCCTTTAGAAGAAAGGAGAGATGAAGTATCAAGAGAGAGAAAGGTGTTAAGCAAAGCTACCCATAAATCTCTCTCCCTCTCTCTCTCTCTCTCTCTCTCTCTCTCACACACACACACACTCTCTCGCTCTCTGTCTGTCTGTCTGTCTGTCTCTTTTTCTCTCTGTCTCTCTCCTCTGTCTTCTGCTCTTTTTATCCGATCATACGAACCACGTGCATTTCTCTAAGGACTAATAATAACGACAACGATGGCATGTCAATCATATATTGTTACAAAGCAATTGCAGAAAGTAGTGCATTTTGCGACAGTGAATATCAATAAAAGTTATTAAAAAATTTTCATTAAAACGAAAAAGAAAAAAATAAAAAATAAAAAAATTTTATTTTCTATATAAATAAAACCACAAAATCGTTTGCCAATAAACCGCAACAACAACTGCTAATACTTTAATGTGTAAACGTAAATATTATGTTCGTTTTTAAAACTTTCATTTTAAATTCATTCCAAGCTGTCATATTCGTGGTATTAGTAAATTATATTTACACACATGTATACAAGCATGTAAACGCTCCTTTATACTCCATTGATTACAAATCAATATTTATATTACATACATATAAACAAAAATTACTTTACACTCGCATAAGCAGGTGCACGTATTTGCATAGCCAACGCATGCATACATTACTTAAGCCACGATAAGCTTATAAAATTAAATACGTTAGAAAATGTGAAAAAATGAAAAAAAATGAAAAAAAATGAAAAAAATGAAAGCAAATGATTAAACACATAAGCTGAATATTATATTAAATCATTGTTATCGCGTATTTATAATAACTAGAAACATGAAATTAAATCATATGGACATTTAAATAAATATATATATTTTCAAAATTTGTTTATTTGGTAAAAGATTGATTTTAAATAAAATAAAAGTAAAAATATCTCGCCTTTGTTTCTTTTGGTCTTATTTCAGAAACGGCTTTATTATTGCCTGCAGCTTTGTCATACAGTCGCCATGCCAACGATAGTCATGATATACGACGCAATTTGCGTTTACGTTATCATGACTCGTACAAACATAATCGTGAATTGGAGTAAGTAACTTAATTTTAAAATAATTATAAAAATATTAATGCATTTACGAGAATAAAAAGCTACTGAATGATGATTTATTCAGCCCATCTTGCAATTGAAAGGGACAAGGTCGTAACGGACAATACCAATTTGTAATAATTTTGAACATTCACCTTTCACTTAAACACTCCCCCTCTCTCTCTCCCTCTTTATAATATTACAATTAAATAATTTTTTTTGATAGTTCCAGAGGTTGATTGTCGGCCGTAATCGCTTAATTAAAAAGGAATTTCCCGAAAAAGTCGTCTCAGTTTATTAAATTCTGAATTATATTTTTTGCAAATTTTTAGATTCTTGTTGTAAATGCAAAATTATGACCTATAACGGTGTCAGCAAACATAATTCACATTTGTGCTATCATACGCGAATGTCGGAAAGGTATCGATAAATCTTCACATAACCGAAGTTTCTAGTCCATAAATTAGCATCATTTCACTGAGATAGAATTGGAGCGATGGAGAAGCCAGCAGGAACAACCCTAATGGATTAGGGTAAAAAAAACCCATGTAGTTAGATTGGATACTGCATTCATTTTTTATTAGAGCCTGGAGATAATGATGAATTGCCGTTCACTATTTTTATTATATAGGCGTGTGGGCGTTGTAGGCGTGCTCTTTGAAATGTTTGAGTCATTTTCAAATTCGTTAGCAAGTTTGCAGGCGATATCTTCATTTTTATGAATGGAAAAATGTTTACCACAGCCATTACATAGCTGCTCAAAAGGATAGATGTACAGACGGACATGCTTAGATGCATTCCAAATTTGAAATTGGCCAAGAATTGATATACTTTATGGAGGTTTTTGAAAATTGTTTTTGCGCATTATAAAGGTATTTGACAAAAAAATGAATTTATAATACATTATAACATTACGTAGGCATGGTCGATAGACGCTACAGCATCGCTCGTAGAAACTACGCTTAAATTTTCGTTGTATTATCGCTTGCAGTCTATGAGTAGTGAGTAAAAAGCCAAGTTTTTATTTCTTTTGAAAAACAGAGATGTTATCCTTTTACGTAGTACTGTTGGCGTGTCCTTCGATTGAATTGGCCCATTATCAATACTAATCGGCGTACAGGAACTTCCAATGTTTCTGCCAAATTTGTATGCGATATCTTCATTTTTGCGGTCAGAAAAATGTTGACAACAGACATTGCACAGATGGACAGACGACCAGACGGGCGTGCTTAAATCGTTTCAGAATTCTCTTCTTTTTTTTCTTCTTTTTTAATATGACCAATCATTTAGGGAATGTTCCCCGTTTCTTTTGCATAACGCAGTGAACTGAGAAAAAAAAATAAAAAATATGGGAGATGGTGACTGCAACTTAGTGGGTGTGCGCCCAATCGGTCAGTGCTAGGCCTTTGCCGACTTTGTTAGTAGATGATCCAATAATTTGACCAATACTCGTTCAAAATCGATTGAGCATTAAGTCTTCTTTCGCTTGCTCGCCCGAAAGCAACTTCGACCTACTCTTTGCCTACTTTTCGATTTTGATTATACAAGCAGTTCCTCGCAAGCTGCTGTACAAAAACCTAAAAATATAAATGCAGCGGTAGAGGAAGACCATTGTTTACTTGAAACACGCTGTGTGCGTGTTTCTTATTCAGCTCATGTTATTATATTATCGTTTTCCCTCAACATTATAGACTTAACTCTGTCATCGCAGTTAAACGTTAAAAATTGAATTTTAAATTATCGTAGAACCGTTTTAGCTTGTGTATCAAAGATATCTGCACTTGACCTCGCGAATTCTTCGCCTATTAGTAGCAACGCCGTAGTCCACGCTTTTAACATTACAAACAAAAATTGCTGTTCTCTACAAGACTTGCTGATTATTAATTGATTTTCCTTCGAAGAATTTGTTTTGTACACGTGTTTTCCTTTTTATAATTTTGTATTTTTCTTTTTATATTTATTTTTTCCTTTTTCCACTTTTTCTAATCACTTTTGTTAATTAATAAAATTATACAGTGAAGGACTTCAAAGTCTTGTTAGTGCAATGAAAACGTATTAAATAGATAAAGAAACGAAGAAAAACAAATTTTTTATACCCATCACCGTACGATGAGGGGCACATTCATTTTATGATAACGTTTGCAACGTCTAAAAGAAAACTTTAGAGACTCCTTAAAGTTCTTGATCAACATTAAATTCTAGCGTATCCGTCTGTCCGTCTGTCCATCTTTATAATGTCTCTTGTGGACATTGTCCTTGCCGCAAAAATGAATTCAAATTTGGCAGAAACGTTGGAAATACTTGCCTCAAGGATTGGTATAGAAAAGAGGCCAAATCGATAAAATCGCGATCACGATGAAAAACGATCATAACACGACCCTGTGTTTTTGAAAACGTATAAGAAAGTGTTTTTTTTTCGCTCATTACTCATAAACTATAGCAGATAAATATACAGAAATTTAAACGCATTTCCTATGGTCGATGCAAATCGGTCACGCCTACTCAATTTTTGAGTGTGTTATAATTTAATTATAAAGTAAACACATTTTCAGGCAGTTAGAGGCCACGTCAGTATGTTTATCTGTCCGTATGTCCATCCATCCAACTATGTAATATCAGTGATAAACATTCTCCGGTGTGCAAAAAATAAAGAGATCGCCCACAAAATTGCAAAAGCATTTGAAACTCAATATTATAGTGTATCAAAATTTAGTTTATTTTTCAATATATTTATGATGCGCAGAAACAAGTTTCAAAAACCCCTTTAAATAATCAAATTCCTGGCCAATTTCAATTTTGGAATTTATCTAAACGTATCCGTCTAATCGTCTACCCAACTACGTAGTATCTTGCTAGTAAAAATGTAGTGATGAAAATTTTTCAAATTACACTCCCAACACGCCCACACACCTACACGACAATACGTTTTGTTCGGATATTGAAGAAATCATCTGCGCCCGCTCCATACGATAGAACATAAAAATTTAGTTTCGTTACTTTTTTGTCTTTTTTTTTAGGATACCGGTGTTGGCTATAAAAGATTCGGTCACGACCGAATACGATTTTCTAGCTTGTTTAAAGTATCATATATAACACGCGCATAGTATCAGGAGTATCATGATTTTGTTTTTAATTTCCTATAACTTAATAGCCCCGGGGTCTACATTCTTGACATGTCTGCTACAGAACGCTTTCTATTCGCGAAAAAGCTTTTACGTGTTCTCCCTTGTCCGTGCTTCGCATTTTAATTTT